>WSXT02100499.1:0-11460 GCA_011762715.2 Neuroterus valhalla
ATTTGGCTAAAAATTCTCATTTTCTTTTATATTTTTGGATTTTGAAAATGCCATAACTCTGACAATTTTGCTTTTACCAAAAAAAGTCATATGGATAAATTGTTTCATTTTTTACTTTCTACAAGAAACTGTACTTACAATTTTTGAGTCTTGGAAAAAAAAATTCCAAAAAAATGTTCAAAATGCTCCCCCCCTTTGATTTTTCATCCAAAATGACAAACACCTTCGTAAAAACCATTTTTTCTTACTCAGGGGGTCTCAAAACGTGGAGATTTTAACAAATCCGCGAAAGTCAATTTTCACATATAACCAATACCTTCTCATTCAGAATGAGAATGTAAAAATTTAAATTCTTCCCTTCATAAACTATAGATATATTTTAATATTTTGAGGATCAGATTAAAGGAAGGTTACATTCTCGTGTTTTCTTTGGTAGAATTTTGAATAGTCTAGGTTGTGTCTAGTTAATTCCTAGTTTTTAATTGAATTCCCGGTCATTTCCCAATTTTTTCCCTGTCAATAAAATTCCCGGTCATTTCCCGTTCTCCCGTTCAAGTCTTCACCCTGAAGTTTTCGAAGTTTCCGCTAGAAGTTGCCGCCCCTCAATTTTTGCCGCTCTAGGCGACTGCCTACAATACCTACATGGTAAAGCCGGGCCTGGATACGCGGGAAATTAATAAAAAAGGGCCCTATACAATTTTAAATAATGAGATGGACAAAAAAAAAATTTGGAAATATTCAACGTTCACCCTGTATAAAACGGGAATCTGCAGAGGATTGGTAGATCATTCTGATGTCGAGGGTGGCACTGGTGGTTGTGATAGTAAATGTGGTGGAGGATACGGCAACGTGCCAACGTGAGGGAGGCAGCCATGAATGAAAGTGGCACGTATCGATTTATCCGCACCGCCCTAGTTATAAATACCGTAAACACTACACCGAAAATGTTACTAAAACGAATGAGTCACAATTTTTTTACGTCACAAGTGTCATGAATTTACACCATATAAATGAAAAATTACCCACCTCTTTACCCCTCTTTTTTCGAATCGATAAACTCACACCACCCCGAAACTGCATCCACACTCTCTACTCCACTTGTCATTGAAAATTGAGCTTCTTTCCAAACCTCGAATGGTCGATATTAATGTAGGAAATTCGATAAAAAGAATCTGGTTCTCAAGGAGAGAAAATTCAGACACAAGGTGGGATTATTCATTGAGAATGTGGCGTCGCTGGAAACTGACCAACCCCAACGTCATGCAGACGCCCTTATTTAGGTTCAGGAAGGTAGGAAGGAAACACCGAGGGTTTTTGGGATCGGTTTTTGATTTTTGGTTTTTGTGGTCAACTATTTCGAGTTCTGGTCAATAGACGAATGGAGGAGGGAAAAGGGCAGAGTTCATCCAGATTCTTGAGATGAAAGATGGTTCTTTCTTAATTTTTCCATGAAATAATCTTACCACCCCTGGACAAGAATCTAAATTTATTGTAGGCTTGAACTTTCTGTGGAAAAGTGATTGAGAAGTCGTTGGTGAATTTGATGGAAGAAAGCAGAGAAGATCAGGGGAAGGAAAAGAGCGCTTCTTTACTATCGAAGACTTGATGTCAGAAATGCCGCCATTGCTCATTCATGCGAACTATACAAGCTAACCGTGTGCGTCAATAACAAGGACGCTATTTAGGAACCTCAGGAGGACGAAGGAGCGCCAGATAAATTAACAAAACTAATTATTTAACAATTTTGAATAAAGGTGAAAAAACATTCCCCTTGTAGTAGTTATTTAATAAATGTTACTTTTGACTATGAGCGTTCTCTAATTTATCATGTTCAAAAAGCTGCTAACATTTAGGATGAATTTAACAATGTTAATCAAAATCCGATTTTCTTTTCTAATAGAAAATCTAGGCTTGCGCGCAGAGAGAAGATAAAACATGGAGGGGACGTGTGGGTGCTATCGGAAAATCGAGAATACCGTAACTCAGATTTAAGGAATGATTTTCTAAATTGGGGGTATTTCGAGACGCGATTTTGAAAAAATTATGGTAGATTTTACCTTGGTCATGATAGGGCTCCTTTTTTTATTTTTCCAGTCAACGGAACGTGTGATTTCCGAGTGTTTGTGTGGAAGTTCCTGGTACCTGATTTTCTAATGTTGGTGATGTCGTCAGTTTAGAGTTTTTTTCCGACCCGAACGCCATTTATTACTCGAAACCGAAATCACATATCAGACACTAAAAATAGCCGAGATCGAGGAATCGAGTGACTGTCCTTTGCTTGGAGAAAGCGACTGTTCCCCGTATCAGAGGGTGACTGGTTTGGGGTTGAAAAACAGAGGGAAAGAGATGGAGAGTGAGAGAGATGGTTCACGGATTCAGGAGTGTAGGTAGATTTCAGATTTTAGGGTGCCTCGAAACAGAGGATGAATTAATACATGGATAGCAAAAACATGTTCTTTTTTAGCGTTAATTTTATTGTATATACAAATTGGTGAAATAAGGAAAGAAAATCATGGTTTTCAAAGATTGTTGAGATTTCTAGGGTTTTGTAGCCCTAGGCAAAAACCCTCATAGTTTTCGACGAGCGTCCGTGAGTCGTACTTTTTTCCCGGAAGAGAAGAGTGAAATGGGATGTGAAGGGTATTATGAGGTGCCATAGGATGGGTGTAAGAAGGGATGGGTGTTAGAGGAGGTAGGATGAGAGTTTAATGGGAAGGGATGAAATTGGATGGAATGGGATGTAATGAGTCCAGGTGGGATGGAATGGGATAAGATCAGATAGGATGGGATGGTGTAGAATAGGATCAGATGGAATGATATGGAGATGAAAGGAATGAGATGAGACAGGATGCTATGCGATTATATGAGATGAGATGCGATGATATATGAGAAAGGATGGTAAGGGATTAGGGGGGATTTAATGAGATAGGATAAGATGAAATGGGATTTGGTGAGGGGTGATGTAATGAGATCAAAGCCAAAAGTGTAGAATTCGCGTGAGATCGTGTGGCATAGAATGAAATCATGTGAGATCGGATGAGATGGGATGAGATAGGATTATATAAGATGAGATAGGGTGGGATATGATATGATGGAATGGAATGCAAATGGAATGGAGTCCGCGCGAGATGGTGTAGTGTAGAATGGGGTAGAATGTGATAAGATAGGGTGGGATGGGATGAGATCATATGGAATGCGATGAGCAGGGTCAAAGTGGAATGGAATAAGATGGGATGGGCAGGATAGGATCATCTGGAATGGTATAGAATAGCATAGGATGTCATGGGACGGAATGGGATTGGATGAGATGGGGTGGAAAGGGATGAGATGAGATGGAAGGATAATGGTATGAATTCGCGTGAGATGGATTGAAATGGTATACGATGGGATGAAGTGGGATGGGGTAAATCCAAATGGTATGTAATCAGCGTGGGATGGGATGGGTTGGAAGAAAAATGGTATGGAATTCACGTAAGATGGAGTGGGATAGAATGGGATTGGATGAAATGGGGTGGATGGGGATGAGATTGTATGGAAGACAAATGGTACGAATTCACGTGAGATGGGATGGTATGGGATGTGATGAAATGAGATGGAATAAATCCAAATGGTATGCAATTCACGTGAGATAAGATGGGATGCATTGAAATATGAATGGTATAAAATTCGCATGAGATAGTGTGGTATGGAATTTAATAGGATGAGGTGGAGTGGGTTAGGATGAAATAGGACGTGAAAGGATGGAATTAGATAGGATGGGGTGAAAGCCAAATGGTAAAGAATCCCAGAAAGATGGGATTGGATAGGATATGATTAGATGAGCTGGGGGTGGTTTGGGACGAGACAGAACGAGACAGGTTAAAAAGAACTTCAAGACGGGATTGGATCGGACGAATGTGGCATGGAATGAAATAGGATGAAGTAGGATGGGTTTGGATGAGATAGGATGGAATAGGAGGAGATGAGATAGGATGAAATGGGATGCAAGCAAAATGGTATGAAGTTTGCGTGAGATTATGTGGTATGGAATGAGGTAGGATGTGGAAAGATGAGGTGAGATGGAATGAATGGGATGGGATAAGCTGGGAAAAGATGGGACGGTATGGGATAGGATAAGATAGGATAGGATGAGATAGGATAAGATGGGATGGGCAAGATCGGATCATATGAAATGGTATGGAAGAGAATGGGATGTGATGTGACGGGGTGGAGTGACATGGAAGAAAAATGGTATAAATTCGCGTGAGATGGATTAGGATGGTATAGGATGAGATGGGATGAAATAAGATAAATCTAAATGCTATGTAATTCGCGTGAGAGGAAATGGGATCAGTGTGAGTGGAATGGAATAGGATGAGGTGGGATGGATAAGGATGAGATGGGATGGGTAAGGGTGAGATGGATTGGAATAGGATAGGATGGGATGGGATAGGATGGAATGGGATAATATGGAATTGGATGGGATGGGAGCCAAAGAGTATAGAGTTTGCGTGAGACGATGTGGTATAGAATGGGGTAGGATGTGATGAGATGGGATGGGATAGGATGGTATGGGATGGACGGAATGAGATCATATTTAATGGTATGGGATAGAACGAAATGGGATGATCTTCTATAAGATGGGATGGCATGGGATAGGATAGGATAAAATTGGCAGAATAGGATCATATGAAATGGTATGGAAAAGCATGGTATAAAATAGAATGGAATGTGATGGGATTGGATGGGAAGCCATGACATGGGGTGGGATTGGAGGAGATGGGGTTCGCTTTGAATGTGATGAGATGGAAGACAAATGGTATAAATTCTCGTGAGATGGATTGGGGTGGTATACGATGGGACGGAACGATATCGGATGGGTGGAATGAAATGAGATTGAATGGGAGATAAATGGTATGAATTCGCGTGAGATGGGATGGTATGGGATGGGATGGAATGGGTTGCAATAAATCCAAATGGTATGTAGTCGGCGTGAGATGAGATGGGTCGAAAGACAAATGGTATCAGATTAGCGTTAGATGAGATAGGATAGGATGGGATGGGATGGGATGGGATGGGATGGGATAGGATGGGATGGGATGGAATGGGAGGGGATGTGATGGGATGGGATAAGATGGGATTGGAGGGGATGGGATGGGATGGGATGGGGGGGGGAGGGGAGGGGGGGGGAGGGGAGGGAAGGGGGGGGGAGGGGAGGGGAGGGGTTAGGTGGGGATTGGTGGGGATGGGTTGGGATGGGATGGGATGGGATGGGGTCCGTCGAGGCGATACAAGACGAGATGGGATATGGTGGAACCAAAAGAGATGGGACAAAAAAGTTGGTTGGAACAAAGTGTGGAGAGGGAAAATAAGGTAGCGCGGGCAAGTGGGGCAATGGTAGGGCATTATAGGATTATTATTATTATTATTATACCATTAGGCCAAATCCCTTTCGGGGTGGGCTAATTCGATTACGTTTTCTATCGTATATTCAAAACTATTTCTGCATCAAATAATTTAGATTGGATTTCATATACGATTTTGAGAGTTCTGTTTTGAAATAGTTCAATTTTGAACATTTAATTAGGAATCATCCAATTTCGTCTTCATTGTAAAAATTGCTTAGCTTGAAAAGCTTTGTATTTGAAATGTAAAAAAATTAGGTCTTGGGACTTATAAATATCCAATATGAAATTTTTCCATTTCTCAATTATTTTAACAAATAAAAATAATGAGTAGTGAAAGGGTATTCCAACTAAAAATGTAAATGCAAATTTCAAATTTGCATTCAAAAAGTTTTTCCTACTGAAGTTCTGATTTCCTCACAACTTGAAGTTTATTAATTTGAATTTAAAAGTGTCCGAATCCCAACAGAATCTAATTCTATGGTAATCTTTCAACTTTTAATTTTTTTTGGATATGGATGTTTCTAAAAATATTTGAAAAATATTTTAAAACTCCCCACCGTGGCCAAAACATTCTGGATTGTCAAAAACTATTTTTTTCTGCATATCAGACGTACGTATTCTTATTTGCGAATATAGATGTGAAAAGTGGGTCACTCTAAACTTCTCAAGTTTACAATCATTTTTTACTCTTTTTATTCTCAAGCGTGTGTGTTTCTTATCGTTCCGATTTATGATTCTTTGTCAATATTTGCAATTTTTTTCCTTTCATTATTTGTTTAGCTGAAATTGAGTTTCAATGGAAGAAACAAATATTCCATTCTCTTACACGGATCATGCATTCTCTGATTATTTATATCAATCAGATTATTGAACTATTATTGTCTCATGATTTTTCCTAAGAATCCATAATTTTTCCATTCTCCTTATTTTCTAAGAATATATTAAGAAAATATTAACATAATCAGGAATTTTAAAACATTCGCATTATTTTATTTTTTATTTTTTGCACTCTTCTGTCTCAAGCATTGAAGTTTCGAAATCAAAAATTTTGAATGCTTCAATTTCAATGTTCCCAATCTGCAAATCGGGGAATTTTAAATGCTGTCTATGATATTCTTCCCTCAATGATTTAATATATTCTGTTTCGAAATTTGTAGTGTCAATAAATTGTAGGTTTTCAACTTTTTATTTAATTTTCAACAATTTAAAAATCAAATAATTTAATATTCTAAACATTCTAAATTCTAAGAATAATTTATTTTGTTAGATTTCTTATGCTATATTAACAAGAGGAAGGAGATCGTCATGGAAAGATTTTTCAAACTCCCAAAAGGATTCAGATATTCAGAATTCCAAATCATTCTGTTTTTTTCGTATCAGCATGTATAATAATTTTATTTACAAAATGAGATACAAGAAGTAGGTCAATTCAAGATCCTAAGATTTATAACTGCTTTTTACAATTTTTCATGTTCCTCTCCGGTTTTTTTTTTATTCTTGTTTTATATTCTTCTTATTCATTCAGCCGAAAATAAATTTTAATGGAGTAGAAAAAAACTGAAAAAAACGAAACATATATTCTTTGGTTATTTATACCGATCAGAATGATTAATTATTATTATTGCATGCTTTTTACCAAATATTTATAATTTTTCCATTCTCATCATTTTCTAGATTCACATTTAGAAATTTTTGAACTCACGTATCATATATTTTTTATTTTAAACCCTTTTGTTTCAAGTTTTGGAATTCAAAAAACTAGAAACTTTAAATGTTATGTTTGAAAGGTTATGAATTCGAAAAATTAGAGAAAATTGGATTCTATCTATGTTTAATATTGTTAATAACCCTGAAGCTTCTATTCAAAGGTCCTTATTTCAAAAATTATAGACTCGCAAATGATTGTTCGATTTCCAACAATTTTCATTTCAAATTAATAAATATTTTTAACAATCTAAATCCTCAATTTCATTTATTTAGGAGATTTTTCGTGCTTCATTAACAAGATAAAAAAAATCGTCATGGAAAGATTTTCAAACTCCCAACAATATTAAGATATTCAGAATGTCAAGTCATTCTGCTTTTTTTCGTATCAGAAATACATAATAATAGTATTCACGAATGGAGATACAAGAACTAGGTCACTTCAAGCCTCTCAAATTTACAACTTGTTTTTTACGATTCTCCTCTCGATTTTCCTCTCTAATTTTTTATTTGAGCTTTTTTATTCCATTTACGCAATAATAATAAAACATTCGAATCCCTAACTGAAAATGAGGGTAAAAATTATATCAATTTGATGGAAATCGTTCATGAAATACACCTATATCATTTCAGAAAATAATGAAAACATTTTTCAAAAATATGAAACCTTGCTCTTTATTGCCTGAGGGTTGAGCGTGGGTAATATTACGGCATTGGATAGAAAGAGAGAGTGTGCATAGAAGAGACAAACAGCGAATGAGAGAGAAGGAAGAAATAGTTCCTCGAACTCGCGAATGGAGGCGCTTTCGTCACCTGCTGGCGCATTACGTACGAATTTACGTATGCCGTAAAGATCTATAGATATACTATTTTATAGATGCACGTCTTTCGTATATATATATATATATATATGTTTATGCGTGGGCACGTTCCCACAACTGTATCTATAAGGTGTCTGAAAAAAAACCTATATTACAATTTCGAATGAATTTGCATTAAAAATTATCTATTTTGAAAATATGCTCATTTTTCAAATTTGGATGCAACCTATTATAATAATTTTTTATGCCTTTTTTTCATGTAGATATAAAAATTATTCTCAAAATAAGTGCAAGTTGGGGTGGAGAGGGGTATCATGGTTTGTCGCAGGGAGGGGGGAGGAAGGCGTATAGATCTCCTTTATTAGAATCAAGACTTATCCTATATAAAAAATCTCTTACGTTACCGATACCCTGTTACCCGTAACCCGTAACCGTGTCACCGTGTCACTATTGTGTGCGTACGTGTGTTAGGTTTCGTGTTACCAAAGAGTACTAGTGTGTGATTTTTTATGTGTGCGGAGCAGAAGGCATCTTATTTGATCGGTTGTTTAGGTTTGACGTTTCAGAACAGAGCTAGCTAAAATAAATACTAACAGCACGTTTTTTTTTGTACTATAATTTTTGCAAACAACACGATTTTTCGTGAAATTTTTAGATTTTTTCTCAACACGAAAGTAGAAATATTTTCCAACAACTAAATGAAAATAGTAATGTTTTGCATCATTTTGCAGTGACCCTAGATAACAATTTTTATCCAATTGATATTCAATTCCTTAAACTCCATTTTGAATCATTTATGAAATTTGAAAAAGGGTTTTTGTATCTTTTTGCAGCGATCCGAGTTACTATTAAACTATCTAATAGTTTGTGTGTATCTATTTTATAATTATTATGCATTTGTGGTTGAACATTTCATTATTGTTAATTGTATGTTTTTGAATTTTTCGAAATATGTTAAGATCACTTGATAAAAATTTGATTCTTGTTCATTTTGAGGTTTTCTTTCATTTCTCAAATTATTTAAAAATTAATTTTATAAATTTTCGTTTGTGCTCATATTTTTACGCTAATAAATCATTTAGCAACCTGCAAATTCAAATGCGTCAAAATATATTTTTATTATTATTATTCATGTGTTGTTGAACTTTCTTCATTCTCATTATAAAGAGAACGTATTTGTTTTATTTGAAAATCGACTTCCGCGTTTTTTATGAAAACTCCACGTTTTGAGTCCTCCTGATTCCAAAAAAGTAGTTTTCACGTTGGTGTCTGTCTGTCTGTTGCCATATTGGATTGCCCTTTGGCAAACATTCCGAGGGAACAAGAAGACAGGTCAAGTTCGTTAACCATCTATTTTGGATGGAAAATTTGAAGAGGGGGAGCATTTAAAACATTTTTTTGGACTTCTTTTTCAAGACAACAAATTTAGGTACGGTTTTTGTAGTAGGTAAGAAGTGAAACAATTCATCCTTATGATTTTTTTAATGAAAAAAAAATTCTCAAAGTTTTGGCATTTTGAAAATTCAAAAATATAAACGGTAATGAGAATTTTTAGCCAAACAACGCAAGGTATGAAAAGAAGTTTGCAGAAAAAAATGTTCTTTTTTGGGAGCCCTCCAGGATGATATTCACAATTTTTCGAGTTTTCTCAAAAAATCGAAAATGCAAATTTTTTTATATTAGAAAGATTTCACTATTCACTTGAAAATTCGTTTTTTTAGTTATATCCAATGGTTATATTAATGGGTAAAGTAAAAGAGGGATGAGAAATGTGAAAAAAAGGGAAGGAAAGGAGAGAAAAAAAGCCAAAAAAGGAGAGAAGAGAAGGCTTGAATATGAGAATGTGATAAAGGGAAGAAGGCACAAAGTAAAGAAATGAAGACGAGGAGGAGATAATAAGCGACAGAGGGAGGAAGAATTCTACGGGGAGGAGAGAAGAAAATAATCAAGAGGGGAAGAGAGCCGGGAGAAAAGAAAAAAAGGAGAATAAAACAACAAGAGAAGCAGAGAGTTCAGCAAAGAAGAGGGGAAGAAAAGAAGAGAGTTAAAAGAAAAAGGGAAGAAGAAAAAAGCGAAGGAAAGAAGAGTAGCTAGAAAAAAGGAAGAAGCAAAAAAGAGAGGGAGAAAATAAAACAGTTAGAATATGAAGAGAAGGAAGGCTTAAGAGCAAAAAGAGGACGAGCATAGAAGAGAAATAGGAAAAAAGAGAAAATAAGAGAAGAGAAAAGTAGAAGAGGATAACAAGAGAAAGAATAAATAAAGAGAAGGAGACGAGTAGTGAATAAAGAAAAAAGAGCAGAAAGAGTTGAGGAAAGAGGAAAGGAAAGAAGTGCAAAATAAGTGAAGAAGAGAAGCAGGGGAGGAGACAAAAAAATAAGAAGGGAAGGAAAAATGAATAAAAGAAAAAGGACAAAGAAGATAAGAAGATAGTAAAGACATGAAGAGAGTTGGAAGAAGAAAAGAAGGAAGGGAGGATAGAAGATTGGGAGGAGAAAGAGAAAGTTTAGAGGTGAAATGAAGAAGAGGAATTGTTGACGGAAGTTAAGAGGGTAGGTGAGTTGAAGAGAGAATATGAGGAGAAAGTTAGAGAAGGAAGAAGAGAAGAGTGGCGTAGGAAGTAACAGCGTAGAGCGGAGAAGAGAAGGTGAAGAGATCAGGAGAATGCAAAAAGTGAAAAGGGTTAGAACTGTAGAAGAGCGTTAACAGATGAAGGGAAACGGGGAGGAGAAAAGAAGAAATGAAGGAGAGGAGAGAAGTATCGGAGAATGAAAGGAAAAAAGAAGAGAATAAGAGAAAGAAAAGAGTAATAGAGAAGAAGAGAAGAACAGGGTAATGAGAAGAAGAGGAGATACAAAGGAAAGCACAATGACGAAAAGAGTTGAGTGACGGAGAAAAAAGGAGCAGAAAGGAGAAGAAGAGGAGAAGATGAGGAGAAAATAGAAGTTTCAGGAGAAGGAAAGGGTAGAAGAGATATAAGAGAAATAGAAATTCTGGATAGGGCAAGCGTCAGGTGAAGAAGAGAAGGAGGGAATAAGAAAAGAAAAGAAGGAGATAAGTAAGCAAAGAAGGGGAGAATGAAAAAAGAGAGTTAGTGGAGGAGAGAAGGAGAAGGGTCTCGAAAAAAGAGAATAAGGCAAGGAGTAAACAAGAGGAGAAGGCAACGAGAAAGAAAAAAGCCAAGAGAGAAAAGAGTAAGGTGGAGGAGAGAAGAAGAGGAGAAGAAAAGGAGAGAGTTCAGCGAAGAAAAGACGAAGAAAACAAGAAAAGAAATGCGACTATTCTGATGAAGAATTATATTTTTTTACATTCTCAAAATTTTACAAAATTCACTATATGTACGTTAAGAAAAATAAATTCATTATCTGTAAAACTTTCAAAATAGATTAATATTGATTAAAATAATATGCGTTGGATTAAAACGATTTGATATAAAGAAGTTCACAATAAAAGAACAGAGACGCAGAACAGAGAATATCAAGAAGAAAAGAGCTTCTAAATAGCACTCGTTTTCATGTAAACTCTCTCTCTCTCTCTCTCTCTCTCTCTAT
>WSXT02100510.1:0-11460 GCA_011762715.2 Neuroterus valhalla
TCTCTGACTTTCTTTTCAATCTTGCGTTATTTGGCTAAAAATTCTCATTTTCTTTTATATTTTTGAATTTCGAAAATTCCACAGCTCTGGCAATTTTGTTTTTATCGAAAAAAATCATAAGTATAAATTGTTTCACTTTTTACGTGCTTCAAGAAATTGTACCTACATCTTTTGCGTCTTGGAAAAAGAAGTCCAAAAATATTCAAAATGCCCCCCCCCCCCCCTTTGATTTTCCAATCGAAATAGCTGGTTAACGAACTCGCCCTTTCTTTTCCGGTTATAAAAAAGTGGCCAAAGCACAATCCAATATGATCATTCTTTCGAAAGTTATCGAGTATACAAACGACGACAACCGACAGACACCAACGTAAAAACTACTTTTTCGGAATCAGGAGGTCTTAAAACGTGGAGATTTCTTCAATTCCGCGAAAGTCAATTTTCGCATAAAACCAATACCTTCTCATTATGATGAGAATGTAACAAAAAGTATTTTTTCAAAATTTATCTCGACTGATCCAAACGTTCAAAGCAAGCAGTAATAGAATTTTCTTCTATGCATATTTGAATAGATATATGATTGAATCTATAGATACAAGTTGTTTGAATAAATTCATATTTATTCATTCTTCAATTTGAATACCAAGCAATAAAATACGAACTTGATTATCAACATAATTCAATCAGGATAAATTTTTAAATATACTTTCTTTTAACAGATCGCTTATCAGTACTAAAAATTGCATGAATAATTTAAGATAAGAAACAGTTATCAAGGTCTCACAATCGAAATATTCAATAATGCAAAAAAATTACAAAATTAAGAGAAAAAGAAAACCGATCTGCCACCACGTCCACGTCGTGGGTTTTTGGTTGATGCTAAGAGTGGCATCAATTAATTTTTCTAAAATTGTAGTTCTGAATTTGAAGAGAGATAGCTGAGAAGTTTATAAAATTAGTAATTATCTAATTGGTAAATTATTGGTCGAACAAAAGTCACTTTTTCCACTCTAAAACGGCGTTTTTTGAGTGGAAATCTGAAAATATAAATTTCTGTCTTTTATTCTACATTTTTGACTGTGAATTCAGGAAAGAGAGGCAATTTTACATGTAAAATATATTAATATCATTTGTTTAATCAATTTTACTAGTCTTCCAAGCCGGATATTAATCGACATTGAAAATCAAAAATCGCTAAATATATGAAAAAATTGAAAATACATTTTCAAGTTACATTTTCTCAAATGAGCATATACGATTTCATGTTCAGTCTTTTCTAAAATACTTCAGTGTATAAAAAAAGATGGAATTACCCAGTTTATCCGACATTTTTGGTTATCCTGAACTTCTTTCAAGACGATCGTGTCTAAATCAAAATCAGCGAAAAAGCTGTTTCTGTCAATCAATGATATTTTCACTACGAATCAGCAAGGCTATATTGTAAACAGTAGCGAAACAGCAATTAGTGATTTTGTGCATGCACAAAAAAGACAAGATCACGAGATCGTTGGCTAATCTAAACAAATAATAAGAAGATAAAATAATAAGGAATTTTGCTGTATAATTCAGCGTATTTCTTTTTTGCTAGATAAAGCTCGATTATTTTCGGATCAGAACAGCCTTACGATTAGGCAATAGATATACTGTAACGTTGCTCAAGTTTAGTATCAGGCGTCTGATTTAATTCCACGGTCAGTTATATCTCCGAAGTTCCATTGAGTGCAGTTTTCTGTCTATTTTACCCAGGGGCGTATCCAGAAAAATTTTTCGCGGGGGGGGGGGGGTCAAAATGATTGAAATAAGTACACCTTATGCACATCTTAAGCGAGCTAACCTGGAATACAGAGTGTCAAAAATTTCGGGGGGTGTTTGAACCCCTAGCCCTCCCTCCCCCCTGGATCCACGCCTGATTTTACCTTAGAAGAATATTTTTTGGCCTCATTTATCTAGTTGTCGTTCAATTACAGGGTAATTGTTTTCAATTACAGGGTAATTTACTTTGCTTATTTTTGACCGGTAGATCTTGAAAGCATGAGATTTTTCAATAAAAAAAAGTATTGTCCAAGTGATGTCCAGAGGTTTTTATTCAAGTTTTCATATTCCTGACTATAAAATGTTTCCCAAAAGAAAATTTACAATTTTTAATAGAAATCGAACAAATTTGTTGAGAATTTACTCTCTGGTTGAAAATTGATATTTTCGTGTTGCAAATTTTGTCGCGAATTCGCCTGTTAGGGTTGAAAATTCATTTTTCCGGTTGAAAACTTAACGGTCTCATTAATACTTTGGTTTTGATGCATCAGTATTAACTTTTCCAACTGAAAATCTAATTATTCCATTCTTTTTTTTGAGCCGAACGTTCAATCATTTTTATAATAAGTCATCCTTTTTGGTTGAAAATTATAAAATTTCTTCGTTGAAAATCGAACTGTTGTTTAAAATTTCTTGGGTTGGAAATTCATTTTATTTGTTGAAAATGAACTATTCGGTTAATATTTCGTTTTTCATTCGCTGAAGAGTTATTTTTCCAACTAAAAATTTAATTTCTCTATATATTTGAGTAAATGAAGATTGTTTCTAGTCGAAAAATCAACCATTTTTGGTTGAAAATCCAATTTTTCATGAGAAATTAGTCTTTTGCGATTTATAACCCCACAATTTGGATGGAATTCACTAAAAATTATATAATTGACTAAACAATCTCTCATGATTGGTAGATAACCTCTTTTGCTGAAAAGTCAATCCCCAAAGATTAATATCGTGAGAATTGATTTTTGTTTAATTAATTTTTGTGGCAAAAATTTTGTTGCGAATTCGTCTTTTAGGTATGAGAATCCATTTCTTTGTTTGAAATCTAAATTTTTTTTGTTGATACTTTGTTTCTAAGTTGTTGAAAATTAATTTATGAAGCTGGAAATTTAATTATTCCTTGTTCGGTCACATGAGAATTGTTAACATTCAAAAGTTCATCCATTTCGTTAAAAAGTCAAATACATTGGTTGGAAATCAAGTTTCTTTCTTGGAAGTTAACTGTTTTGTAGAAAATGTATCTCCTGGACTCCATAACTAAACAACTTGGAAGACATAATTTTCTCCCTGGCTCAAAATACTCTTTCGGAGGAGAATGCAATTCTTCTGTTGGAAAGGTACTCAATTTGTCAGTTTATTGAACATGTTGGGTAAAAATGAATATTTTTGTGTAAAAAATGTTGTCGTGAGTGCGTCTGTTTGGCTTGAAGACTGTATCAATGCTACTTTGTTTTCAATTTGATAAAAAAAATATTGTATCAAACTGAACATTGAATTATTCCATTTTTGGCCAAATAAGAGATGTTTTCTGACAACAATTCAATAACTTTATTAAAAATTCAAATGTTTTGTGAAAATTCATCCTTTGGGCTTTACAAATCAACAATATTTGGATAAATTTTTCTCTACCTTACTGAAAGATCTTTATTGATAAAAAATTCAATAATTTGGTAGAGAATTCACTCGCTCGTCGTACTTTGTGTATATATGTATGTATTAGAATAAAGTTAGGCTAAGAGAAAAGAAGAAAATTGTTGTATGTAAAGAAACGGAGGTTATGTAAACCCTTAGGGGACACATCATGAATAAAGAAGGTTGAAAATTAATATTTGCGTGTCCAAAAAGTTGTCCCTCATTCCTCTTTTCGGGTTGAAAATTTATTTGCTGGGATAGAAATTCAATTACTTTGTTGATTCTAGTTTTTCATTCGTTAAAAATTAATTTGTACATTCTCATTATGAATGAGAAGTTATTGGTTTTATGCGAAAAATGGATTAAATGAAGCCGGGCAGATTTTTTTACCTGAAAATCCAATTATTCCATGTTTGGTTAAAAATTTATCTTATTGCTTAGGAAATTCAAATTATTATTGGAAATTTATTCCTTTCATTAAAAATTCAACTGTTTTGCAAAACTTTGTATTTTGTTGGGAATTTATTTTCTTTTTGACTGAAACAACTTTTTTGATGGGGAATTTAATTGCTTAGTGGATTGAACTACTTTTTTTTAAACTCATTTGTTTTATCGAAGATTCATCTCTTTGTTGAAAATTTTAACCATTTTTTCTTTCATTCTACTTTTTTTTGAACTGGCAATGTAGGTACTTTATTTTTGTTCCAGTAATTCGTGTTCATAAATGACTGCATCAACAATTTAACAATTTGGTTAATCTCTTCGTTCTATTGACTGAAAAATTGGGTTCGAATGGCAATTGAGCTACTTGATTGAAATTCAAATAAGTTTATTAAAAATTTATATCCACCTTGAAAGATTCATTGTTTAATTCCAAAATTTCTTTCTTTTGTTAAAAATTTAACTAATTGGTTGAAAAGTTGTCTTCTATGGTAGAAAATTATTCCTCTTGTTCAACAAAAATTTTTGTTTGTTTGTTTGAAATTCACTTCTTTCTTGAAAATTCAATTTTTCTGCTTGAAATTCTAGGAAATTGAATTATGCAGAAAGTATTCAATGTATTCATATTTTACGAATATTTAATTGGTTTAAAAATGATTTTACTAGTTTTTCTGTTTTTTCAAAGGAATACATAGTTTTTCAATTTCATTGAGTGGAACATAGGATAAGGATCATTTTGCCTTTTGCTCCTTCCATGCAGGATAAATTTATTACATTTTAATTGTGGAGCTTTGTTGGAACACATACATATCCATTTTTTTAGGATTTTATATTCCAAAGTTTAGCACAGAAAACTTTTTTCTCCCTACTGTAAAATTTACATTTTAGTCTTTATTAAGTTGTCCTCACAATTTCTCCATGCATGCCTAATAATTTTAAGTCAAAGATTGCAACAAATCATCTTATTACGCTCAAGTATGAGTGCATTATTCGTCAGAATAAAATCGCTTAATAGATTGTATATTCGGCCGCGGGAGAAAGAGTCTGTGTAATCATTATTTCAAATTGAGTAATTAAAAAGTGTGACAATATGTTTAAAATTTATATCAAATTTTGAAATTAGTGTTAAGAGAGTTGAAACTGCAGAGTCAAATGTTTTCGAGCTGGGTACCAATAAGTTGAAGGTCAACATTGATCCGCAAAAGGACGAGTTTTGATGGGGGTAAGTATTCGCAGGTAATTTTCCCTCCTTTTCCCTAATTGTTCTTTCCCGTTCTTTCCCCTAATTATGGTATGCCTGCCCATGTAACCAGAACCCAACGGATGCTGGAGAAATCGAGGGTTTTCAGCAGAGTTTTCACGTTCGCACCTTTTCGGAACATATCGGAAGGGCCCTTCGGAATTTCGGATAATCGGCGAGACGGTGGCCAGAGTGGCTAGAGGGCTAGACCTAGTAAGAGTGCTAGACGCTAGGCTAGACATTACTATTCTTCCGCTCGCAAGATTCACTACATTTTAAGTAGCTCACCTTTCAAGCTCATTTCAAGAGTCAAGTAGTGAATTTCCTAAGTCCTCCTTCACATAGTTCACATTTTTGTACCCTAAAAATTTAATCTAATTCAATTGTATATTCGTAGAGGTGTAAAGCATTACTTTTGTAATGTATGCTAGTAATTCCAAAGAAACTATAATTGCTTATAACTAGTTATTCCAAAACGAGTGACTGACAACCTGGTGATTCTGAAATTGACTGATGTGAAAACAACAATTCCAAAACCAGTGACGTAAATTATTAATGTCGAAAAACTCATTCCCAAAATTAAACAAGCAGAAGATACCTAGCACGTGCATGGAGATTGCAGTCAACAATATCAAATTCATGTATATTCTGCATAAGAAAACTCGAATAGATATTTCTACGGATTCTACGAAACATCAACACAGATTACTTCAGTTTTCTACCGGAAATCCAGAGGAGAAATTTCGATGCCAAGTCAACTTAACATCATCGTAAGGTCTGTCAATGAATAACCGATTTTCTAGTAACTATTTTTAAATTTCAATCAACCTCGTTCCACTTTGTTTAATCTTTGTGACAATGAACTTTGCCTAATATTCCATTTTTTACATCAAGTTGTAACTATTTATCGTGAGTCTATAAATGGAACGAGGAGATATCATACTTCAGTTACCTAATTTCCAGACATATTACATTCAATACCTAATAGAACAGATTTAATACTAAATTTCAATTTGGATGTTTTTCAAAAAAGAATTTCACCTACCGTTCCTTTCGTGGATAAGGCGAAAAACCTATTCTCCTAAACTTCAATACATTCTTCAGCGTAATTTATTTTGACTTTATTATTTCACAACAATTCGAACCCTGATATTTTATCTTGGTATAAGCCCACCTTGTCTTATATCTCAGTCAACATATTATTATGAAACCTTCTGGATTATGTCGCTTCTATAAGGTACAAAAAAGTTTCGAAAAAGTATCCACTATTCTGAGATTAAAGTTATTCCTCTAGTATTTCCCAAATATAGATTAAAAAGTTTCACAAAAAAGAAAGTTTGCAGTGTTCATGTTTAGCATACATATTCTTTAATGTTCTACATGAGATTAAGTTTTGAAACTACCTTGAATTTAGAAACCTACCCCCAGAAAAATGTTTTTATTACACATGCATGATTTCAGGCCTTTTCGATGCCTATGAAGCGGGGCTAAAGCTCTACTTTCACTCCCTAGGGAGTGAAAAGTACTTTTTACTTCCTAGGGAGTGAAAAGTCACGTCAGAGATTAATGATGGAAATTATACATCTATAAGCTTTCATTTTACGATAATCATACCACTCACCGTAAAAACTTTGAGGAAATTTTGGTTGCAAATGATAGGTTTTACGGCAATTTATAGAAGTTCTCGTACATCACTTGAAGAATAACCGTAAATAACCAGAAATTCCCGAAAATTCATGGAAAATTTCTAAATTCAATTTTGTGTTACTCATCGTAAGTCACTATAAATTACCTATGAAAATACTGTAAATGTCCGGAAATTTTCATATATTTCCGGAAATTTATATGAATTTCTGAAATTGAATTTTCGGTGATTTATGGTAAGTCATCATATTTTCCTGTAAAATTACTATAAATGACCAAAAATTTCCATAAATTTCCGTAAATTTGTGGAAATTTTCAAAATTGAATTTCGGGTGATTTATAGTGAGTCATCATATTTTCCTGTAAAATTACCATAAATGACCAAAAATTTCCGGAGATTTATGGAAATTTCCAAAATAGAATTTTGGGTGATTTATGGTGAGTCACCATATTTCCTTGTGAAATTACCGTAAATGACCGAAAATTTCCATAAATTTCCGAAAATTTATAGAAATTTTTCAAATTGAATTTTCGGTGTTGCATGTAAATCATATTTTCCTGTGAAATTACTATGGATGACCAAAAATTTCCATAAATTTCGTAAATTTGTGGTAATTTTCAAAATTCAATTTTGGGTGATCCATGGTGAGTCATCATATTTTCCTGTAAAATTACCATAAATGACCAAAAATTCCCGGAAATTTATGGAAATTTTCAAAATTGAATTTTGGGTGATTTATGGTGAGTCACCATATTTCCCTGTAAAATTACCATAAATGACCGAAACTTTCCATAAATTTCCGGAAATTAATAGAAATTGTTCAAATTGAATTTTCGGTGTTGCATGGTAAGTCATCATATTTCCCTGTGAAATTACTATAAATGACCAAAAATTTCCATAAATTTTCGGAAATTTATGGAAATTTTCAAAATTGAATTTTGGGTGATCCATGGTAAGTCATCATATTTTCCCCTAGAAAATACCATAAATGACCAAAAATTTCCATAAATTTCCGGAAATTTTCCAAATTAAAGTTTGGGTGATTTTTGGCGAGTCACCATATTTCCCTGTAAAATTACCATAAATGACCCAAAATTCCCATAAATTTCCGGAAATTCATAGAAAATTTTGTATCGAATTTTGGGTAATTTATGGTAAGTCATCATATTTTCCTGTAAAATTACTATGGATGTCCGATAATTCCCATAAACTTCCGGAAATTTATGGAAATTTTCAAAATTGAATTTCGGGTGATTTATGGTAAGTCATCATATTTTCCTGTAGAATTACTATAAATGACCAAAAATTTTCATAAATTTCCGGAAATGGATGGAAATTTTTAAAATTGAACTTTGGGTGATTTATGGTGAATCACCATATCTTCCTGTAAAATTACCATAAATGACCGAAAATTTCCGGGAATTTGAAGAAAAATTCTTATTGAATTTTGAACTTCTTTGCGATCATGCTAACTTTTTTGGAACACCAATAGTGGCTGAAATCATGACTGTATTCCGAGAAATGTCTAAAATCATCCATATGTTATAAAAAATATCGTCTCCGGCTCGCGCTACGCGCTTGCCTACGACTTTGGCTGAAAACATACACTCTTCAGAAAAGTCCCTCTTCTCCCCCTAGGTGCATAATGTACGGTTTTTGGCAAGCATATCTTGCGAAAGATTTTATCTTCATTTGTCAGAATTTAGGGGTTATTTCGAAAACCAAAAGAAACAATTATTAGAGGAGCCAATGAAACAAAAAGTTTTATTTCACATTATTGAATAAAATATAGCTAGCAACATTTTGAAATTAAAATAATATTTCTAGAATTTTCAGAAATTTAATAATTTGGGGAATCAAATTCTGAATCAATCGAAATTTAAATTCTGTTTCATTTGAGAAAATTCAAATTATTATTATTATAATACTTCTTGAATTTTAGAAACCTAATATCTTGTGGAATCAAATCCAGAATGAGTCATAATTCAAATACTGCTTTATTGGATTAAATTCTAATTTGTCTAGGCATTATTTATTTTATTGTTTCATTAATTCTTTCTTCGCTTCTCAACAAGCTTGTTAAATAATTTTATATCAATATTTATTAGAATTGCTCAAATCGTTTGATTTATCTTATTGTTTGTAAAACTGCCTGTAATTCAGTATTTTTTTAAACTAAATGAATTGACTGGATTTATTTACATCAGTGCCTGAAATTTTTTTTAAAAGTGTACCTGGAAAAACTATAAAAGTAATGAATTCTTGAAAAAGCGATTGCAATCATCCAGTCGTAATTATCATTTTATCAATTCTAGAAATTATAATCATTATATACTTTATGGAATCACCTTCAGAATTCGGAATCAAGTTTTTTGATTTCGAAAAATTGGGTAGGGGAATTTCATATTAATATCAATCATTATTATTCAGGAATAAATTATTGTAAAAAGCTCTTAAAATTCGCATTACCATCTCTAGATTAAATATTTGGTTTGGAACTCAATAACTTCGCCTAGAACTCGCCTTTTTGACTCGAAGGGTAAAAGATTTGGTCAACATGTCATCTTTTTTTCTAAAATATGAATTGACTATTTTGTTATAGATGTTTCTTTTAAGATAGGAAATACGCTGACAAATATAGACATTCAAATAGAGGAAAAAACCTTTGAGTGAATTGAATTTTCCGTTAAAATAATGAATTAATATAAATATATAGAATATACAGTTATTTTCAGGAGGACAATCACAGAAAATCAGACTTACCCAACGCGCTTGCCATCTATCAGTTATCCTTTGTAATTAAACTCACCTTTAAATACACCCTTCCGGGTATGGCATTCCACTGCAACAGCCCTGAACTTTGTTCCGGAATCGCAGGAATAAACAGTTTTCCTGAAATAAGAAAATGAAGTATGCGAAAATGTGAACAATAAAGAAATGTACCAAATTTTTTTCTCTAAGACGATGACTGTATTTTCTTTTTTATGGTACGTGGAAAAGTAAGAATTGCAGTCAAATATGTGGTTTTTTCTTTCATCATTTGTGGATTGGCGAATACTGTCCTCTGTCCTAGTAACTCCCTAATGATAAGTCATTCGAAGAAAAACGCGTGAAGAAATATTCACCCCTGCCAGCGTTCTGTCGACCAACAGTTTCATAAGCATAAAATTTAAAACCATTAGATACGATACTACTGTGTGTCATTCTAATAGTGTCCTTTTCAAGGAAATTTTTCCAAAACATTTCCTGTTTTTGTCTCTTATTATCTTTTTAACTACCTATATATTTTAAAATGAATTGAGCGTCGAAACCTTTGGCGTTATGCGTTATGCTCACGATGCTTTCAAATGAGCTTTGTTGTTTTTTCACAAGTTTTACAAAGTCAGGAATCCTATTTCCGCCACAAAACATGATATGACGCTCACCACATTTGACAAATTTTTCTGTAAGGTTACTGCTTTCAAGACATGGTGTACAAACTTACTGGACAACACACAGGTTGGCTCTGCGCATATTGACACTTGGAGCCACTGTCACAGTTTCCGTTCGTTCCGTCTCACAGTCGTAGAAGACATGCTTTTTTATATTTTTATGATTGTCATCACGGAAGCACCCATTACATACGCTCCACTTCTCGTAAACACTGCTCTGAGGCGTAAACGACCCTTTTTGTAATGGCTTGGCCTGTAGGCCGCTTCAAGCTCGTCTGTCATTTGACCTAAATACCCAGCAATATTATTGTAATGCACTCAACCATCCGATTGTATGAGATATCCATATAATTTCAGACGAGCTTGCGCAGTGACGTAAGCAGCTATAACAACATTAGTATAAGCTGTCGGTAAGGACGTACCTTCTCATTCAGCGCACGGAACGAAAAATTCATTCTCATCTACGGGTACAACATCGTCAATTTCAGTTCGAGGATTGTACATGATTTTCATAAGTTATTTTAAATTAGAGACGACTTCGGTTTTCGGTTATCGTTGATCTATTTTACTAAAAAACGAATTCAGACATAATTTTGCAACAGATCTAAGGCCCGAATTTTTCTGCTTTTCACCTCTGTCGAGTTCCACGCGTTCTACCTTATTAAGATTTATTAAGTACGCTAATAGAAATTCTTCGTCTACACAATCAGGTGACCAGCCACCTGGTTCGACAGCTTTTTCCATCTAGAGTAGAGCCCGAGTACCCTCGATTTCTCGCAAGCTCTGCTCATGTATACACCTGCGTCTGTTGCAGCATCTCACAATATATACGACACAAGGAAAAAATTAATTTTTAATGCATTCGGATATGCAGTGCAGGATGACGTAGAGACTGTGGTGGCAACATAGAGCATTTTAAAAGGCCTTCTAGTCGCTTCAGATCTTCGAAGCTGTTGCTTGCAGTCTCCATCAACAAAGACCTCAGGGGACCGAGCGGAAACCTGCCCATCTTGCACATAAGCGAATGTAATGAGCAAATATCAATTTGATAGATTATTTATCCCTTTTTTATCCGGAAATAGCTGGTGGTCGTACCGGTGCGTCGGAAAGAGGGATTTTTCGAAAATTCGCCTATTTTCAGGGTATCTATTTTCAATTTTTTAAACTCTCATTTCCGAACTTTCATTGCTATACAGGGTGATCCTCAACTCATCATATTCCTTGTATGTGCCAATTCCTCGTGCAAAACTGAACAAAAAATTCTA
>WSXT02100521.1:0-11459 GCA_011762715.2 Neuroterus valhalla
AAATAGGATCTAAAAGAGATTGATTTGTTCAATTCACTTTCAAATCTGCCTTTCTATTGAAATGAACAATAGCAAAAACATTCCGATTACGAGACACAAATACCCGAGCGCGAAGCGCGAGTCAAATATATTATCGACTGCGAAGCGCGAGATCCTACGGACGCGTGCCCTAGGCGCGCTGATACTTGCGAGCGGAGCGAGCTGCGCGCAAAGCGCGCGATGAGAATGTGCCCACGAAGCGGGCAGATTTTTGAAATGCTATTGGGTTTTATGCTATTGATGCTATCTTTGAGGAGGATAATTGTCAATTCTCGGCAAAGCGAGTAAAGCTCTTCAGCTCAGATCCAAATATAACTGCCAAAGTTCTCAGTGCTGAGAAGTTCAATTTAAATATTTGTCTGAAGTCCAAGCAGACGGATGGTTTATTACATCATTTGAAAAGGACACCTTGGGAAATCATTCATCATCTTTCGGACCAAAGGACTGAATATCTGGTACGACCATATTCAGAAGCCACTAAGTATTCTGTTCGGACAGACTACTCCTAAAACTGATCTATAGTGACCCAAATCACTAGTCTCCAGTTATTTCATGCTTCATAGCAACGCTGATCACTGTATTCACTTCCGACCAATTAGGACTCATTTGGATGAAAAAAAGACAACAATGCTTGAGGTTTAGCATATTTCGTCGAGCAGTATCCAATGTGTCAATACGTCATATTTCACTCAGAAAAAATTTGATTTGGGATGACAACTTGTGGCAGGAAAACTTGCGCAACTGGATTTATTCTTATGACCCCGGTGGTTTTTCTCCATGTCATAAATATATTGAACCATTTTCATTATTCTTGCATATGCTATATTTTCCTTATTATGCTTTCACGCTTCCGATTCATTATTCCAAATAAAACATTAGCCACTCCTGAGATGTTGAACATCGTTATTAGGTTTTTCTATTAACAGTATTTTTTCTAAATCTTACTGGTGTGATTTGCCTTACCTGTTGTTTCAATATTGTCCGTTGTTTCTCTTCTATCCATTTTCGTCAATTGTCATCCCTGTTATATGATTTGATGAAACGAACAATTAATTTTGAAATTTAATACTGTAAACTCTAATTTTACAATGTCTCTATTCAACCTAAAAAGTTTTAATTAGTGTGTCAAAGTGATTATATGTATACCAAAGTAGGAAAGAATCACCTCCTCCATCATCATCCAGACCTGCTGCATATTTGGCTAAAGCATATTCATGCATTCCAATTCATTATACAAGAAGTTTTGAACCAAGAATTATTTCGAAATATGTGGCGTGGAATCAAGAAACCGACCCAACAACCCAAAATATGGATATGCAGGATTAAATGATTCTGGGAGAGGAAAAACTTCAACATCGGACGAGATCAGTTATAAATTGGTGACAGAAAAGAAAATTGCAGCCAAAGCACATGAGACATGAAGGAATATTTAAAAGAAAAATTGTTCATTTTGAAAAGATCTATAAGTTTCACTTGAACTATTTTTCGATAATGCGTGTATTTTTTTTCAATTGGGACAACGCTTTTTGAACAATGGAAAATTCAATTCGCTAGCCAAACTATGCGAGATGGAAATGTTAATGGCGAGTATTTTAATGAGAATGGTTTCCTTAAGGCCATATGAGCCTTAAGTAAAATTATTATGAACAACTTTTCATCCAATTGAAAAAAAATATCCAAAAATCCGTATAAAAGCAGAGGTTTTCAACAGTTTTGCAATATTCGCAACTCTGTCTGCACGGTAAACTGAATCAAGCAATGGAGTAGTCGAAGGCGAAGTGCGAGATCCGAAAGACGCGCGACCTAGGTACGCTCAAATCTGCGAGCGAATTTAATTGAAATTTTGATAAAAATTCAACTTTTTCTGTAGGAAATTCGAGAAATCAGTTGAAATGAGCGTGTTCGTTGAATATTCATGTTCAAGGGTAAAAAATTCAACTGTCTTGTAGAAAGTTGCCTTTCATTCTAGAAAGATTCTCCCTCCCGATAGAAATGTTCATTTTTACCCTGATAAAAATTTATTAGTTCTGATAGAAAGTAAATACTGTTGTTTGAAATTTCGATTGCTGTCTCAAAAATTATCATTTCTAATAGAAAATTCTACTTTTCTGTTATTGTCTCTTTCATTGAAAATTCAATGATTCGCGTGAAACTCGTTTCCTCCATAACCACAAAAGTTGAAAATTTAACTATCCTGGTGGAGGATATAATAAATTAGATTGAAAAGAACCTTTTTTTGGTGGAAATTAATATTTTCAGGTCGAAAGTTTACCTATTTCCTGAACAAATTCCTGATGATCAAATGACTGTTTAAAAAAAGACCTCTCCGATGAGAATTTCATCTCTTTCGGTTAAAATTCTGTTCATAAGTCACATTCTCATAAGTTGAAAATTTGATTTCTTTCTTGAAAATTCATCTTCGCCTTTCTCCTTAACCAGAAAATTTTTTCATATTGATAATTCAAGTCTTGTGTTCAGAATTTCACCAATTCGATACGAGCTTAAAATATTAAATTGGATGACCTTTTTTCTAGAAATTTATATTTTCAGAATGGAAATTCAACTGGTTTAACGTAACTCAAAGTTCTCTAAAAAGTCCCATCCTTTCAGTTAAAAATTCGTTTTGCTTAATGAAATTTATTTTTTCTTGTTAAAATTTTTTTTCTGGCCAAAAAATGGAATAAATAGGTCTAGAATTATTCCATTTTGTTATATAGAATCAGTTTCGTCAAAAGATCTTTCTTGTTAAGAAGAACCCCCAAAAAAAAATTTCAAAAGGAAAATTCGTGAAGGTGAGAGAAATTTTGTAATATCGTAATCCATAAAAGACCCAGATCCGTTGCGTACGCTCAGTTGAGAATTATCTTAAGTTATGTCGGAAGATTTTGATATCTCATAAATCATAAAAAGGGAAACAACATCAAATAAATAATATTCGAGCTATTTTTCTTCATCAACTGGAATGAATTGAATGCAGGTGATCTTCAACACTGCAAATTATTCGCATACTTTCCTAAAAAGTATACAACTCTTATGTCCTCTCTCTAGTTACAATTGACACATGCATATCAAGTCTCTCATGTGCCCGCTTATCCAGTTTATGAAGAGAAATAGTTCAAATGTTATTTATTCATTGTTGTTTCCCTTTTTATGATTTATAAAAATATTAATATCTTCAGACATACCCTTGAAGATAATTCTTGACTGAGCGTAAGCGCTGGATCTGGGTTTGTTTCGGAATACGTTATTACGAAATTTCTCCCAACTTCCCGAATTTTCTCTTTGAAAGTTCTTTTCATGGGATTTTGATTTTTTTTGGAAGACTAACAAAATCTTATGCCTGCGCGATGGATGAATAATCCTGGCCAGTGTTATTACTGTTAAATTTATTACATCGATAGGAAGTTACCGGTAACTTTTTATAAATTTCATAAAGTCCCCCAAATTTCATGAATTATCAGAAATTGTATCAAACATCACAAATCTCATAAATTTCCAAAAATTTGATGCATACCCACGAATTACATGAATCTCATGGATTTTTCTGAAATTCATAAATCACCATCAATTTTTCTGAATTCCAATAATTTTTTTAATCTAGATAAATAATCATAATCCTCGAATTTCCCTACATTTATGTTAATATATAATAATACTCTGGTGTTACTCGATTACTGAACCAGTTTTTGTCCTTGGCGCTGAGGAGATGTATAAGGAACCATAGATGATGAAAAATTTACTTTTTATATACTGGAATACGATTTTTTTTTCGATTTTAGTGAATTCTGAAAACTGTCTGAGTTGTCGCAGATTAAAGTGAAAAAGATTAATTTTTAATTTTAACGAAAACTAGTTCCTCATCAATTTCAGAAACAGTTAAAGATACAAAATGTATTTTCCGGTGGGGAAAAGATGCTCAATAAAATATCTGTACTGACATGTACTATTAAAAATTGAAAATTTGGAATCTAATTTTCAAGTGGCCAGGGGTCATCCCACTCTCTGAAAAATAATTTGACGTGCCCTCCTTTGAGGTAGTGGTGCCGAAATGGGACATTACTTACGGATCATTTGACCGTTTCAAAAGTCAAATACGATCAATTATGTTTAGTACTTTTTGCATGGGTCTCCAATAGCTAACATGGACAATCACCACATTACAAAGTCTAGTATAGAAACGAAGCTTACCATTGAGCCTAAAACTTAAAGATATACAGAAAAATATCGTGTGAATTCCATTTCAAAAAATAGCAATTATTGGGCGTTTAGTATGAAAGATGTAGTGCTGCAAAGGATCATTTTTGCTGTTCTCGCGTGGCACATAGTAGGGTTAGGAAGTATCATCGTTGCCCAAGGAACTGTTACTGTGAATATGAGTATTTCTATAGGACGCTACTATGCCAGTGTACAAACTCAATTGAAATTGTTCACTAATGGTGAGAAAAAAAAAATTATCAATTCTTGCATCTATCTGAGCGTAAACTTTTGAATGTGACTATCGCGAGACAGCTACCTTAATGATTCGGCAGCTCAATTGACATGCCAGCACTGGCGCGAAAGAGATAGAGGATCACAAGCAGGGGACTCTCTTTGAATGATATGCGCATAAGAAGCATTTCGCCTGTTACTCAGTTCCGAAATTGGTTATGATAGCGCACATAACTGGAATTTGGATGCATATTTGAATGAAAATGAGTTGGAACAATATTAAACTCCTATAGCTTTTTCGGTGGATGTAAGATTGAATTCAAAGGAGATAGAGGTTGCATACATAAACAAAATAGTGTGTCAGAACATTTATTCAGTTCAGGGATTAATATATACACAGGTTCTAAAGCCAGTCACATAACTTCTGAAAATAACAGGATCAGTGGTAGTAAGTAGGGTAGGGGTGATAAGAAATAGGTGCTGAATGGACAAGATTTGCTGAGTGGACAAGAGGAGCTGAATGTACAAGATCTGTTGAATGGATAAGATTTGTTGAGTGGACAAGAGGTTCAGAATGAACAACAGGAACGGCTACAGTCTTGAGAGCAACTTGGGCAGGTTTCTTGTGTACGACAGCGTTGAAGCCATTTACAGAATCCGCTGTATAGTCTACAGTCCTTCGGCTACCGTCTGCTTCAACAAGTGAGTAACTGCCGTGGACAACATCTCCATCACGAGTTTCGTGTTGACTTTTGAAATCTCCAGTTGACGCATCTTGTACATCATAACCAAAACTGTACTGCGGATGGGGGTCGTGATCAGAATCCACTTCATGGGCAACCACTTCATGAGTTACTGCTAATCCTCCATTGATCAGTCCACCATTTGCTGCTGCCACAAAGGCGAAGAGAACGATAATCTGCAAAGAACGGCAATTTTTGGAACACTGAAAAATTTCGTGATTTCGTGCAATATGATATTGAGAAGAACACTGAAAAGGACAAAATTATATTTTGAAGAAGGGAACGACGTCAAAACTTATTGGAAAAAATTTGGCAATAATTGAGTGGTTAAACGTAAGGAGAGCCTACTATTATTTTTGGAATCCACTGTCTTGTTCTGCACATTACTTCATGAGGGACAAATGAAAAACAAGTGACTTCTTATGATGTTGGTATGATGTTATTACACCCAAGTGTTCAGTTAGTTCACATTTAGTCCTGAGGAAAGAGGACATAACAAAGATTTCTGGAAACAGAGTGTATTAACTATATCATGATATGCTAGAGTGTTATATGTCCATTTGCGAATGCATAGGGATATGACACTCTAATGCAGTAGAATAAAGTTCATACACTCTGTTTTCGGAAATCTTTGTCACGATCTTTTTCTTCAGGACATTCGAGTTTTTATGTCAATACTTCACAAAAACTGTTAACACATCAGTCAAACACTGGGTCTACTTGTTGACACACAATCAAAAACATTAGTGATATATGATCAAAATTTCCAATAAAAAATACACTTTCAATTTTCATTCTAATCAATTTCTATAGGACAGCAGAAAATTTCTCATGTTAAAATCCAAGTGAGATGAAGGAAGAAGGGCTTAAAAATAAATCTCAAAATCAAAGACTGAATTCACGACTCACCTTGAAAGCCATCTCTGTGTCTCAAAGTTGACTGATGATGTATGGATCTGTAGCTAGACTTTATATACTACCCGTCAGGACCAATTATAATGGAAAGATTGCGCAAGTGCAGGAACCACAATCAAAAACTTGATTCCTTTATTTCGTTTAACAATCTTGTCTTCCCCCACCACTTACCTCCAATGTCGAATATTATGCGAAATTATTATTATGTCACTGACATAAAGACCGGTTGATTTACTCACGTTGAACTACTTTTCATATGAGGCTCAACAATGAACATGCATTTTGCTCGCACGCTACGACTCGAGTTGCAAATCTCAATGTATGATCTGATCATATATTAAAGCTGTTCGCAGAGAGAAAGACGTTTCAAGTGTCAGAGAATTGATCAAAAAACGCGAAAACCAGTTGTTGTTTTGAATCACGAAAGCTGGGAAAGGAGTGAAATTTTGATACATTTTCTTTCATATTTTTGTTTAAGTCATGTAATACGCTGAATGTTTATACTCGCACAGTGTTTGACGTATGTGTATGTCAGTGAGAGGAATGTTTCAACCCTAGAAAATGTTAAATACGTTTCTCGATGATGAATTGTAACGAAATTCGAGGATTTCAATGCAAATGAGCCTGTTTATTAATGACATTCAAAATCACTCTCATTTTGCAGACTTCATACTAATTATCCTATTCTATTCCTTCTGATAATTCTCTTGTTTAAGTATTTTCGAAATTATTGCCTCAAAGTTTTTTGTTTTTTTTTTGTTAAAAAATCTCTTCTGCATTTCTATGGCAGATTATTCATCTCTACTGTTGCAAATTCATTATGTTGACGAAAAATTACTCTTTTTGGGTAAAAAATCATCTCATCAGTTGAGAATTCCACCACTTGCGTTAAATGATAAACTCATTTGTTGGAGATAAATTTCTTTGCTGGAAATTTCTAATGCAAGTTGAAACATCATCGCATCGTTTGACAATTTCAATCTTTTGTTCAAATTTATTCTTTATCATTGGATTCGAATGTTTTTTATTTTCAATTCAAACAACTTCAAGTTCGGTCATCAGCTATCACGTTTTTTGTTGAGGTATAATTTTTTCCAGATGAAGATTCAACTGTTCTATATAAATTTCCCCTTTTTGGTTTGAAAATTAAATTTCCTGCTCAGAGAACTGAATTACCTATTCAATTAAGGATTTTTTCCCTCGAAAAACATACTTCGTAGACAATTTATTTTCAAGCTAGAAGATCATATCCTTTATTGAAATATGTCTTATCTGTTAGAACATCCATCTTCCTCATAGAAAATTCATCTTTACAGCTGAAAATGCAACTATTTCGTTGGAAATTGAAGTTCTTTTTTGAATTTATCTTTCTGGGCAGGGATTCAACTTTTTTCTCGAAAAAACTTCTTTTTTCATTAAAATTTACTGATTGAAAATTTACCATTAGTAGGTAATGGTTTTAGTGATGAACTCTTCTTCGTAGGTCAAAATTCAGATGCTGAGTTCAAATTACAACTTTAATTTTTGAAGTTGATTCATTTTGTTGAGAATTGAAGAATTGTGTCTAAGTATTGAAATTTCATTTATAATAGGAGATGTCATATTTCTTGGTTAAAATAAACTTTTTTGTGGAAAGTTTGTCTTTTTAATTCAAAACATCATGTAATTTTGTCGATTGAACTGAATCAATTGAATTGATTTCGTTAGGAAACCATTTTTACATTCTCATTATAATGAGAAGGTGTTGGTTTTATGTGAAAATTGACTTTCGCGGAATTTATGAAACATCCACGTTTCAAGGCCTTCTGATTCCGAAAAAGTAGTTTTGACATTGGTGTCTGTCTGTTGTCGTCGTCGTCTGTATATTCGATAACTTTTGAAAGAATGATCATATTGGATTGCGCTTTGGCACACTTTTTTAGAACCGGAAAACAAAGGACTAATTCGTTAACCAGATATTTTGGATAAAAAATTAAAGGGGGGGGGGAGCATTCCGAAAAATTTTTTGGACTCTTTTGTCCAAGACTTAAAAATTGTAAGTACGGCTTCTTATACTAGGTTAAAAGTTGAACAGATTATCCCCACGATTTTTTTTATAAAAACAATATTGTCAAAGTTGTGGCATTTTCAAAATTCGAAAATATAAACAAAAATGAGAATTTTTAGCCAAACAACGCAAGATATGAAAAAGTTTAAAGAAAAAAATGTTTCTTTTTCGGAGCCCTCCAGGATGATCTTTATAACTTTTCGAGATTTCTCGAAAATCCTAAATCCAAATTTCGGTCGCACAAAAAATAATGAAAAAAAATCTGCCTACCGCGCGGGCACATTCTCATCACACGCTTTGCGCGCGGCTCGCTCCGCTCGCAAGTTTGAGAGCGCCTGGGGCGCGCGTCTTTCGGATCTCGCGCTTCGCGCTCGGCCTTTGTAGGGACCTCCCTACAGTCGCTTGTGAAACTCAAAAACGAAATGTCGACTACTTTAATTTGATGAGAGTGAGTTCTCTTTTGTTAAAGCTTCTCTGTCCAAAGCAGTAGAGAAGTTTTGTTGCCTAATTTTTTTCACATGTTGTGTAGTTTTTCTAGAAATTGAATTTTTAAATTTTATTTTATTTTCTTCGATTGGAACGAGAACTACGCGTCTAATGGGAAAAATTATAACAAATTTACAGATATTTTTCGGGTGAATAAGTTTTCTCTATCAATCTTCTGTGTTAGCCTTAGTCTTTTTTTCAAAAATTGTACCTATTATTCAATTTTTATGGTTATTTTTCCTGAATGAAATGAATTCATTTTATGGTATTTTATAAATGGAACAAAATCTTCTTGTAATAATCTGTGAACTTGATAACTTTCTAAAGAATGATTATATTCAATCGAGCTTTGGCAACCATTCTGAGGTACAAAAAATACAAGTCGAGTTCGTTAACCAGCTATTTTGGACCAAAAATGCAAGCGGGGGAGCATTTTGAAATTTTTTTTGAGTTTTTTTCTAAAACACAAAAATTCTAAGTACGGTTTCTCGTAGTAGGTAAAAAGTGAAACAATTCATCTAATGATTTTTTTTGATGAAAAACGAATTGTTAACAAGTTAACTTATTGGACAAAAAATGCATCAAAAATGAAAAGGAAGTTCAATAATCTTCAAAGAAGTAGAGGTTTTCAGCAGTTTTGCAATATTTGCAACTCTGTGTATATATTACACTATAAACTGAATCAAGCACGTATGAAGCCGAGCACGAAGCGCGAGGTGAAAAATAAACCGAGCGTGTAGTGCAAGGTTAATACATTATCGAGCGCGGAGCGCGAGATCCGAGTGGCGCGCGCCATAGCCGCGCTCAAACCTACGAGCGAAGCGAGCTGCGCGCGTAAAGTGCCATGAGAATGTGCCTGCGCAGTGGGCAGATTTTTTGAATGAAAATTCTATGATTCTACATTATTCTGTTTAAAACTTGCATCTCTTCGTTGGATGAAGCTGGTTGGGAATTCATTCCATTTTTGTTAAAAAGTAATTTTCTGAACTGATTAATTTAATTTAGAAAAATTGTCTTTGGTATGAGGTGGATTCACTTGGGTGAAAATTAATCTTTGTAGGTCATAAATTCAGCTATTTGGTCGAAAATTCAACTATTTTATAAAAAATTTGTCCTATCGAAACGGAAATTTATCTTTTCACTAGAAAAGTATGTTTTCTTTTCGTTGAAAATGATATTTAAGTGGATAACTTGTCTTGTTGTCTTGGAAATTGAACTGTTTTTCGTTAAAAACATGAGTATTTTGTTGAAGCTTCAACTATTTTGGTGCAATAATCATCTTTTGTCAAAAATCAAACCGTTTTGATGAATAAAAGGGGTTGAGGGGAGGGATATCCCAAAATCAGTGGAGTAGTTCGTAGACGGCCTCTAAAAACAATGCACAACGAACGTTGCGGGTTCGCGTACTGCGCAGCGGTAATTGAGCGAAAGAGTGTATGGAAGATTTTCCATTCGGACAGACAGTGTTCCACTGGGAGCGTCACCAACTGGCCAGTTCATTACGCGCTTATAGAAGCTACACTTGGAAACAAAATTTGATTCAATTGTTTTTCAAATTTTGTTGTTAAAAGGAACTAATTTTTGTAGAGTATTGTAGATAGAATTGTAAAAACATACTAGAAATATTGATTGGAATAAGAGGAACCAATAACATGTATTGGTATTGAGTTCGACGCGTTTTAGTTCCACGTTAAATGATAGAACATTATGCATGAATCACACACAGTGGTAGAACCCTATTAAAAGTCAGGCACATAGAGCGTAACCGTTAGGACTGACAAGAGCAGGAATTTACTACTCGCGGATAAGAGATGAACAGTTATTTCTGACATAGAACTAATTTTGCTGCAGAAAATCGATGACCCTGGGAAGACATAAAGTCTGGGAAGATTCTCATGAAAATAACATGTATCTGCTGAGTTTTCCTAATAGTATGGTGTTTCTGAAATTGGAGTGAAAAACTTTTGTTTAGAGCTGTCAAATGGAATACAAGTGAAATAATTGCAGTTGGGTCTGCTGCAGAAAGACCTAACCTCTAAACCTCAGAGCTAAAAATATGTTGGGGAAAATTTCTTGAGGAAGACCTCATCAACAACACAGTTGACATTCTAATCAATAAAGATTAGTTTCTAGGGAAACAGTTGCATTTTTACGGAAAATTCAATTTTCGAAGCAACCATTTCTTCAAATAAAAAGAAAAACAGGAAAAATATATTCTAGAGTGAAATACAATTCGTCAATTGCGCTGAACGACTAAAAATGAAAACTTGCTGAATTATAAATGATTACGGTTCTGGCGCCTAAGTTGAATGGTTTTTCATTGTTCGTAATTCAAAATTATTTATGAATTCGCAACTCACTTGTCGAGTCTAGTTACTATACGGAAAAAATAAGTTATTGAATTTTTCATTGACTGTCAACCACTTTTGGATAGGACGAAAAGTTCATGAAATTTTCATTAACTATTTATAAAAACTTTCGGAATGTTCAGTGAATCTTCTCGAACTTTGCAAAGGAAATGAACAAATCAGTCAAGATTCAAGAAAATTTAATAATCCGTGCACGAGATTGTGGAAAAAGTTATTGACAGTTTCGCGAACTTGTCTACACATCCAGAAGTGGTTGACAGTTAACGAACATTTCGATAACTTATTTTTTCCGTGTAGTATCATTGTTTAGCGTAATTCTGAGGCCGGTTTCTCATTCCTTTTCAATAATGTATGTATGCATGCATGCATACATACATACATGCATACATACATACATACATACATACATACATACATACATACATACATACA
>WSXT02100532.1:0-11459 GCA_011762715.2 Neuroterus valhalla
TTAAGTACGGCCCCTAAGGTAGATTGCTATTTGTATTTCTTTATAAATTTCAAGAAATTATAAATAATTAAGTCAATAAAACAAACCTAACAATATCCATGGCATGATAAATTATATCAGATTGGTCGATGCTGATAACTTTCCGACAACCAGATTTTGCAGCGAACATAGAAAGAATTCCAGTTCCACAACCAACGTCCAGCATCACGCAATTATTGAACGTGTGTGAATTTGTCAATAGAGCGTCTCGATAGCTTTCGGTCCGCACTTTGTCCTATAAAAGCAAAATATTCAATATATTTTTGTTGTATATGTATGCATGTAAAATTAATCCTCAAATATTTGGTAATGGATAAAATTTTTTTTAAATCCGACTAAAAACTTCCCGATTTTTGTCACGTGGCTCAAGATACACAGAATGATATACAGGCTATATAAATAGCCTCTGTAGTAAAAGATAAATCAAAGACACTTTGGTTGCACTATATATTTTACTAATGTGATTGTAATTTATAAAAATTTTAATACATTCATAATTTACTGAAAATATGGTAAAGAAAACAGATGACCTCGGATGAAATTAAAATCCGGTGAAAACATCGTTCCAAAACGAAAATGTACAAAAATTTAACGGAAAAACTTTGGGGAAAGTTTTATTTTAATTTTTCGAAATGAAAGTCTCTATCGAGCCTTTCATTTTATACACTTTTTGGGGAGCTTGATATGTCAAATTACTCAATTTGGCCTAATGTCACCTCAGGGTACCACCTACTACCTGGAGGCTCATCCGCCAAAATATAAGATTCTTCAGTCATAGAATGATTAATTTAAAAATATTATATTCGAAATGTAAAGGTTCTAACGATTCCAACGATACGTCAAGTCCCCACTATTGACCTTCGAATAGACTGTTTATGTTTAAGAAACTTAACTTTTGTAGTTTAAGTATTCTCTGGAATATATGGTGTCTGAGTTGATACTTGGATACCAAAAAAGGATGAGGATTAGGGCGTATCGAAAAAATTAATTTTTTTACAATCGTTTTTGGTTAGGGCTAAAAAGTTTCTGGTTGGTCCCAAAATAACTCCTGTAGAAGATGAGACAAAAAAAAGTCTTCAGTTCGTGCAACGTCATTATGTGTGATCCGGCTAAGCGGGAAAAATTCATATTGTATCTACATATATACCTGAAAAGTATAGATCCAATACAAAAATGTCTTGCGTTCGCGCATTCATGTTGAAGTAATACCTATTTGAAAAAATCACGAATATTTGATATTTTTAAGTATTGAAAGCTCAAAAATGGTTATTTCTGATCCGGCTTATTGAAAGACAATGCGTATTGTATTCCTGTATTTACCTGTTTAGTATAGATATAATAAAAATATCATGTTTTTGCGGATTCATGTAGAAGTTATAAATAATTGTAAAATTCACGAAATAATTGATATTTTCAGATCTGTTAGTTCAAAAATGGTTATTATATAAATGCAATATGAATTTTTTTCCCACTTAGCCGGATCAGGAATAATCATTTCTGAGACTTGAGTGCTAATAATTCTATTATGCTTCCCTATTTTGACAAATAATGACGTTGCGCGAACTGAAGAAAATTGTTGTTCTTGTCTCATCTTTTCACAAATTAATTTTTTCGATACGCCCTAATGGGGATGCTCTATTTGTTGATCCAGATTTGCATTGTTATGTCATCTCATTTGACAATTACACATATGTAAAAATAACAAAATAAGCAAAAACGAACAAAACAAATGCATTTGTAATTGACGAGCGCACTTATCCAATACTTCTATTCAATAAAAACAAGAGAAAAATGAAAAAAAAATGCATGCTCAATTGACAGGTGGACTAGGTCTACTGGGGATCACAACGTGAAAAAAACGCTCCTTGAACTCGACCTCATGGTGGTGTGGAACAGAGTTCATTATTAACTATACACATTACCTGGACTTGTAATACTCAACTTTCAAAGTCACTTGACATATCGTTGGAATCGCTAGAACCCATAGAAACCCATAGATTTCGAATATAGAATTTGAAAATTGTTTATACTAAAATTGAAGCATTTCATATTTTGTAATTACCTGCCGCTGAGGAAAATATCGGACATGAGTATTTGCTATCGCCTGGATGAGCCTCCAGGTAGTAGCTGATACCCTGTGATGGCATTAAGCCCTCAATTTTGATCCCTTTCCATAAAAAATTGGTCAATTCCCAATGATGTTTATTTGCAAGATTCAATGGAAAATTATTAATATTTTTAATCAAATATCTTTAATTATCACCGCTATGATTTTTCAATTGTGCAATGTTAAAAAATTTTAATGAAAATTTTCTGACAGATAAATATTAGATTGGAAATAAAATGGTGCACTCTTATAGTATTTAGTTCAAAATTGTTCAATTTTATATATGACAATTTTTCAATTTAGAAACAATCCAATCTGAATCATGCATCTTAAAAAATAATTTCAATATAAAATCATAGAAAGAATGGTTGAATTTCTTCCTTTAACGTCTGAGAAAACTGGGTTTCAATAATTATTAAGTTTCCGAGATGGAGACGGAGTACACGCTCTGTTCTCTAATTATAATTTTAAATTCAGTTTGGCACATAAAAATATTTTTATGCATATCACGGAATAAACAAGTTTCGTTTTTTTTTTTTTTTTGAGAATCCAATTAATCAGTTACACTTTTAAACCAGAAAAATTTTTTTAACAACTTATTATGAATATTAAATTAATTAATGGAACCTTTACTATGGAAACTATATTGGAAAACATTCTTTATAAGATCGTAATTAATTTTCTTAAAATTTGAAATATATTATTATTAGTCTGGAAAATGTCGTATTTCAAGGTTCTATAGCCTTCACTTATTGCAATTCAATATAAGAATATTTCATATTGCGATGGTTTTTTTAATTTAAAATTATACGATTTGGCATCTAATATTTTTCTGAAATAAATTGATCTGCATGTAAGGACGTCCAAACTGTAATAAGTTTGTTCATATTTATATTTCTTTGTATAAAAAGGAAAATTGGAACAATACAATTTTGAAAAAAAAAAATTAAAACTTTTTACTTATTAATACATTTTTTTCGTTTCACAAGCACATGGTTGCTCTTTTTCACATAACTATTTCAAGTCTTGAAAATGGATGTTTAACCCCTACAGAAATAGATTCTTGAAATCATTTATGCTAGTAATTTTAACCTTCAGTGCAAAGCTAGCATAATTTCTGGAGATAATGTTAAGGCTAGAATTAAAAAAACTCAGTTTCATCTACTAAGATTACCTGAAGACTCTCTTGCCTAGAGTAGAAAACTTTTGGAGATATGAAAAGGACATAGAGGTTTTTTTCGGTTTTTTGGGACTCAATATCATTGGTTTCTCGTAATTTTCCGCCAACGAACATTGTCTTGGAGAAAAATCCATTCGTAAATTAAATAGTTATTCTTTCTCAAACCGCCTTTCCCGAACGTGGATTTTGTTATATTTTTATCCAACTTGGCTAGAGGTACATTTTTGTGCACCATGGCACGCAGCCGCCGATGGATGAATTGTGCACCGGCGCACTGATATCCTCAAATTTCATTGACTTGAACATTTTTTAAACCTCAGGCGCATGTATATGAAAATACTGTGTAAGATGTTATTGTCTTTCCTTCTTTTTCGTCTGGAGAAAAACCCAACGAATGGCATAAATCAAAAGATAACTTAAACAATTTAACGATCATCAAACTATTGTTCGCTGGAAAACGTGAAAGTTATCTTTTGACTTCCTAAATCTGTAGGCGAATTTCAAAGGAAATTGTAAGACCTGAATTCTAATGTTTCTTTTGCCTTTTGAAACAAACTTTCAATGAATGTACTTCTCTTCTTTTTTATATATTAAACAAATGCTTGTTTTCATGCATGAACATTTTTTCAATGGAATGAACGTACCGTCAACATTTCGTGATGAATCGCAAAGTGACTGTACGTATTAAAGTATCCTTTATCGACCTCGGAAGAGACGCTTTTGACACATCTTGTCTTCAACTCTGGCGGATCGTCATCTAAAACAAGGCGATGTGCGTGTTCCCTCATTTCATCTATTTGCTGAAATATAAAAAACATCCATTCATACTTATAATACTTCAAATTATAAAAAAAATTTGATTTCCAACGTAAAATGCGATATGATTGATACCTGACCTTTTCAAACTTAGAATGCTTTTTCTGAAGAATTGGAATTTCTAAATGCTTGAAATTTTTAATCATTTTCAATTCGGAAAGCGACCCTAAGTTAAGAATTTCTGACTTTAGAAGCGAGTTTGTAGCATCACATAGATTTCAAGAGCAACTCTTCTCTTGGAAGTTGTAAGAAAGATATATTTCAAATGTAATAAATGTAAAAAAGTTCAAAATTCGAAATTTCAATTCTAGATTCGAGGGCTATTCGATCACAAGAATATGTGGAAATAATTTTAGTACCTGTTTTGCTGAAAGACAAGCTAATTCTCTCTGCTCCAATTGTGCTTTCAGAGACTGAATAGTCCTTTGGAGTTCGGCGAAATGAATTTCTGAAAGTGTAACACAACCATTTTCGGAATTCACTGGATAGGCGACTGGTCTTGTGACTTTTTCCTCTAACTCTTCTATATCTACAATAAAATAAAAAAACAATTGAAAATTCAAACAATTAGTTCTGGAAAATCATATTTCAATGTTTTTAAATTACTTTGAAATAACTGAATTTAGAATGTTCCACATCTGAGCGTTTTATATGAAAACGTACTTAATTCCAGGCAATAACTAGCGTGACGGAATTTTCCGTAAGACCCACACGATCATGTATAGCAATGGGGCTAGAGTTATGGAAAATTCCGTACCTTTAGCCCTAAACGAACTGGAATGAGGTTGATTTTACGGGATATCCCATAACGGAAAACATATAGTTGGTTCTTTACGTTTGTAATTGCAAACTGTATAATTGATATTTTATCATTTTCAACGCCCTCACTTTTGGAACATTCAATTTCACATTGTCAAAATTCAATTTTATTGAAGAAAAATGTATGGTCACATTTTGTAAATGATCTAGGACAACCTAAAATAAAAGATACGAATTAAAACTCGACAATTTCAAACATTTTCATTCAAAATAGTACAATCTTGTAAATTAGGTGTAGAAATGTTCAGTTGTAAACATTAAAACCCTGTATTACAGAAGGCTCTGAATTTAAAATTGATTAAATTTGCACAATGAATTTGAATTTGTGTACTCTTTATACTTTTCTGAGTGTATCGTTTTTTTCCATATTTTCGTATCCTTTACGAAGTAAAATTCGTTACCTAACATTAGCCAGGCGTCGTCTGGAATCATGGGAGTTAAATATTCGTCGTTTTCCCAAGTTTTAATACTAAGAGCGTTGAGATCTTCTGAAGTAATATTCTTTTTTCTGATGAAATTGATCAGCTTGATGTAAGAATAGGTGTCAAGGGCGTGCTTGGATTTGAAAAGAGGAAGGCTGAACTCATGAAAGACTTCGAGGTGTTTCAAGGCGTTTGATCGATCGCTAAAATCTTGTGTGCAGAAGAGACACGTGATTAATTGTGTCTCTTCTAATTCATCCCAATCATCCCCGCTGTCACTTTCACTCAAACCATCCATTGCATTGTTGCAATTACTTCTTGGGCAAACTGTACAAATTTTGAAAACATTCTGATAAATAACATTTTCTGAAGGTTCAAAACAAAAATACTTTTTGAAACATTACTGAAAAATTCCGAAAGATCAGTGTCTATCATGTTCAAAGACATGGAAACTAGAAAAATTATATTTTAATAGCAAATCCTGTGGGCATCGAAGTTGCATGCAGTTTTTCCAAGGAACAAATAATTGAGATATTTAGATAGAAAAAAACGTAATACGATGAAGGGAAATATATAGCGTATATTTAACACATGAAAATAATTGAATGGAATGTTGAGGATATCCAAAATTGCCTATATAAATTAAAATTCGAGAAATTTGTTGTATTCATTGAATAAATAATGATAAATTAACAAATATTAAGAGAAATAAATAAAATGTAAACACGCGCAGGAAATGTAAACATTTTCAGATATAAATCATAATAATATTTGATTGAAGCGATTCAAGTATGTCAAAGTAGAACCTACATCATGAAATAAATAGTTCCTATAAATTTGGTACATAAATGTAGACTGTCTTCTAGTTAAAAAGATAAACAATTACAAAAAAGGGAAAAACGAACTAATGTTATTGACCATGAGCTTAGAGGCTAAAAATCTCTGAATTATAATTTTAAAAATATTTGCCCATTAACTTATTCCTATTCTAATCTCAACAAATTTAAAAAGCTTTAAAAGTAAGCCGAAGATCTTTTTTTTCAGAGAAAGGAAAAAATAAACAGATTGCTCCAAAAAATGTGACTATAGGAGAAATTAGGTTAGATTAATAAAAAATAAATTTTAAAGGATTTCCAACATTTTGATTGAAAATTTTGATTTAGCGTAGAGTACTCACCTTTCTCTGTCATACTGAAGGTTTTTCTAATTTTCTTGCACTAATTGCAGAAGCTTAACTTGTAATTCAATCGGGATTGAGGTTAGAATTGCATTTCTTCGGAGCACGTGTATAAAATTGCGATCGACCAATCAAAAAAGAGAAGACTGCCACACACAACACTTTGGCGGTAGGTTTAAAAATGAATTTCAACTCCAAGGTATCTATATTTTTCAAACTTATCCTTAACCGAATTCTCAATTAGTTTATTTTGTCTTCACAGCTTTAAATAATTTCTCAACTCCAATCGAATCCAAACACACTTCAAAGTTCGGAATGGTTCATTAAAAAAAAGTTAAACTTCTCAATGATTTTTCTTCTGAAAGTAATCAAACTTTTTTTTCAACAAAGTAAACCATTTTCCATTTTAATAGCTTTGGATTCCGGTGGATTCTGATCAACCTTATGGAACATTAACCATAACACAATAATAATGACAGAATTACGTAAATTTTATGTAAAAATGATGTAACTGTATATAGTTTCTTTTTATTCATCAAAATGATCATAAACTCAACATTTTTTAACTAAAAATATTTTACCTATGAACTAAGAATAACGAGAAATTTTTCATAGGTAGTTTTTTTGCACTAAACAATCAATATCAGAATAAAATTGAAAATAGAAGTTACACTTTTTTTTGAATGCATGTCTGAATATATTTCTCTGTTCAGACTTCAGGAACTTAGTTGAAATAACACGTTAGACGTTAGAAATCCTAAACTTCAAATTTCCTAAGTTTGAATTCAACGAACATACTATAGCCAGGTACTATTATTTTATTAATTTTTTACCGTTTTCCTACTTGAAGAAAGATAATTCTTTTCCGCACTCAGATTTTCGAAACAGTTTCTAATTTTTTATAGCTGTGTAACACAAAAAAAACACTTACGGAAAATTCGACATGATATTTTGGCCTCTAAAGAAATCTCTTTGAATTATGAAATTCAAACCCCAAACAGAAGACATTACCTGCTTTGATAATTTAATTTGGATATTTTTTTAGATGCGGAACTCCACTTATTTTGATCGGCTTATTCGATTAATTTCAGCATTTTCACTCCGAACTACTTTCGATTTCAGAAACGAAATTATTGTTGAATTTCGTTATCGGCAGCTTTCATTGTCACAGCAACCGTTATCCAAATTTTTACCGGAAAGGTATCAAGCAACACGAATTCTTGAAAAAAAATTTATTCACTTCATTACAATACTTTATCACACGAGAAAATGTACGAAAATTCGACAAAAATAAACTATTCTATGAAAATCACTTTAAATGTTCCGCAAGTTGAAGACTCAGCGATCGTTAACATATAATTTCTGAAATACACTGGATCATATGGCAAAAAAGTATGTTCTATTTGAATAAGTCAGGTCTAATAAAATAAATTTTTCAGAATAGAAAAATGCATTTTATAAACATACTAAACACTTTGAGCAGTTCCAGATCCGTAAGTCTTATCCCAGTCGATGTAAACATTGAGATCAGCTTTGGAGACACTGGGTCGGACAAAACTAAGAGCCTGTTTGAAATCCTGGACCGTGATTTTCCTGATATCATCCGCACTGATATTTTCCATTTGACTGAAAGGAACACTTCTGATTGGACCCATGCTCGCCTCTTTACAGAGATTGCTCATATCAGCTCCAGAATATCCATCAGCGAGCTTTGCAATTTCCTCGATGTCTTCCTTCAAAAGTTCGTGTTTTTCCGCCTTGAGAAGGTTTTCCACGATTTGGACTCTAGCAGCGAATTCCGGAAGAGGGATATAGAGACGCTTGACGAGTCTTCGACGTGCAGCTTCGTCCAGTTCATAGGGTCGATTGGTTGCACCAAGTACGAGAATCCTATCTTTCTCAGAGGTCGCTGCTCCATCGAGTTGCACAAGGAATTCAGTTTTCATCCTTCTGGAACTTTCATGTTCCTGATCAGACCTTTGACTCAAGAGGGAATCGATCTCGTCGATAAAAACTACGGAGGGCTGGTAAACACGAGCGACTGCAAACAGTGCTCGTACCTGGAAACAAGACTAAGGATTATGCAATTGTTAACAAGAAAAAAATACGATAAATGCGAAAACAGACGTGTTCTGTTATAATAATAAAAAAAAAACAAGCCACCATGACACCCTAAAAAATTTGTCAACCATTTGAATTTTTGATACTAGTCTTTTTCGCTTGCAGAGTTATCAGAAATAAAAGACAAAAGAAGCGAAAACACACGTGTTCTGTAATAATCAAAAAATGTGAAGACCGCAGAACTACCCCTGAAAACTTGACGCCCATGGTCTCTGGTGTAAATATGTGTGAAAATTGAAAAGGGAAAAAGGTTTCTCACCAATTTTTCACCCTCGCCAATCCACTTAGAAGTCAGCGAACTCGCCGAAATCGAAAAGAATGTAGATTTACTTTGCGAGGCAATACACTTTCCTATCAAAGTTTTCCCCGTTCCTGGGGGGCCAAAAAGTAAAATTCCTTTCGGCGGCTGACGCAAACCCGTGAACAATTCGGGCCTTAGCATTGGAATGACCACCACCTCATGAATAGTTCTTTTGGCATATTCCAAACCAGCAATGTCCTCCCAAGTAACCGTCGAACCCGAGTCCATAATTTCATTCTTGATTTGCTCTATCATTTTGGGTTCGATGTTCTTCAGCAATTCGTTATCGCATTCCGGTAAACCTAAATCGTCTACAGTGGGTTCAGGAGGCTTATCCTTTGCCCCTCGCAGGGGACAAACAAACTTCTGCGCCACTGACGTTGACTGACCACCAAGCGTTTTTCGTGGAGGCAGCTGTCGATTTTTCTTTGCCATCTGTTCTTGTAATTCAACCTTTGCAGTTTTAAAAGAATTGAATGGGTGCCCGGAGTTTGATCCTGCTTGTATTTGGTCTTCTTCAGGAGGTTCTTGGTACCTGCTTTGTCTCCTGGATTCCATATATTTATACTTGGATGAATTAGACAAAATTCCGGGTCCTGGTCTGTTTTCTTGAACCCATGAAGGATTGCGATTAATTGGAACTTTTGGCTCGAAGTTTCTATTAAAATTAGGCTTCGGTCTATCTTGATCCCTAATGGTTCTAGTTTCGAGAATTCTTCCGGAATCTACTTTTGTTATTTGTCGATTTCTTTCGGACTTTCTGTTTGTCTTCATTCCTTCTAGATTTTCCATGTGTCGGTCGTTGAATTCTTTTTTCTTGCAAGGTTGAGTGCGGTCCTTTTGACAAGGCAGAGGTTTCAGATGTTGAAGAAGAGTTTGAGGATCGGTTAAGAATGACTTCCATTGTTTCGGATCATTTTTGGTATTTACACCTAGCTCTTTAAATTGAGTCCAGTAATTATTTACATCCTTTTTGTTGTCGTCGACGTTGGCCGCGTATTTTTTTGCCTGAGACAGTAGAACGATTGCTGTGTCATCTGAACAACTGTGAAAAAACATTTTTGAATTAAGGGGTTGAGGGATTAAGGTGTTCAAATCTATACACGCTTATCATTCTCATTTTTATTCATTTTTTTTTTATAATGATGAGATAGAATTACATTCTTTTCTAGATAAATCATGCGTCCTCACTTTTGATGTGAGTAAAATGAAATCAGAAGCCTTGAAACTGAACTATTTTAAATAATAAGCATTCAGGCAGATTAAGAGATAAAACTCATTAAACTGAAAGTCTACTTAAATTTAAAACATTTAAATTCTAACAATATTAAAAAAAAACATCAAGGAATTTATATTGAAATATCTCAAATTTAACAATAAAATGTACTTAATTGAAGTATCTCAAATTATGATGATTAAAAATGAGAAGAATCAAAAATATAAATAATGATCAACTATTGTGCAATGTAAAATTTTTAACTATTTGATTATGCTTCCAATTTTTCAAAACAAGTTCAGTTTTGAATATTCAAAATTGAAGATTCTGCATGTTAAAAATTGGAAACAATTCATGAATTAAAATCGTGAACATTTCGATAGCTAAGACAAAGTTGAATACTTAATTTGGAATATTTTCAAATTAATTACAAAACTTTTATGCATGAAATAACATTGGAAATTCAAGAATTTTTGGAGCACAAAAATGTTTTCAACATAACGAATGCACTGGTTCACGAACTTCAAACTGGAATTTTCAAAAATGAATAATTCGAGGACAGCTGGCGAATCAAATACAAAAAAAAAGAAAATGCTGATCTAACCTCAGAAAGGAGAACAAGAACCGGAATTTCGTCGCATTCAATTTTAAATATAATATTCAATTTAGAACAAACATATACTTACAGTTTTCGGGTGATATGATCTTTTATAGCAAGACATCTTCGTTCGATTTCTACAACTCTTGTAAGTTTTTCACTTTTTTCGCCGAACACGGAAAACTGTACGTCTTGGAAGGCTGCTAAAAAACTGTTTTTCAAATGATCATTTAACTGATTTTTCACGTTCATCATTACTTTAATACATTAATAATGATTTACAAACGTTCCTGACCATTTCGGCAAATCGGCATTGCTCTAATCTGATGTGTTAATTTTTTTAGGTTATGTTTAGGTGTGTTGATTACTTGATTATGACCGTGACACGTGACTGCTTAATTTTTCCCGCCATTGATAACCATTCAATGCCATAAATGTTTAAAACGATTGTTCTTTGCATGGGTCTTCGAACATTCATTTTATTATTCTTCAAATGCTATTGAATTGAACATAAAAAAACATTTACAAAAAAAAAAATTGGTTTCATTATTTCATTGAATAGCTTTCGACAGATATAATAAGTATCAACCAGAGATAAGGGGGGAGATTGCCAATCTCATGTATTAAATTCCGAGTGATTTTCCGCAACGCTCCCTATGGACC
>WSXT02100543.1:0-25679 GCA_011762715.2 Neuroterus valhalla
AAATTGACGTTGGTTGCCATAGTTATTGAAACGATGTTTGCCGATGATTTTTATGCACATCCTATGCCAATGTAGTTCGAACACTCTCCCCCAAACGGCTTACTAGATTGGTAAATGACATCGGATCAGCATCGGTAAACAGCGTTGGGATGGCGTAAATCATTGTTACCATTTGGACGTCAAACCAACATCAGTTGCCAGCATTGATCGTATACTCACGTAAATACCGTATCAAAGTCGGTTGCCAGCGTAGGCTCGACTCTGGTATACAATGATATCCTGACACTGGGAAACGACACTGTTCTTATGCTAGTAAACAACGTTAGGCTGACGTAAATTGTTATCATTCCAACCTTGGGCCAACGTTGTTTACCAAGCGTTGGTCAAATGTGTACCGATGTTGGGCCAACGTTGGGCCAACTGTCGATTTCTGACTGGAATGGTTTGTTCACTAACAGTCCAAAGTTTTCCGCGCATGATGAGACCTAATATTACTCTGAAATGTAATTTGATTTGAATTTTGTAATTGATCTGAATATATAAGATGGTTGACATTTGAAACATTTGAGTAAAAAATAAAAAAATCTTTTCTCATCAATGATCTCACGTTAGGATCAGCTGCGATTTTAAAACCATGATTTTTTATCACTATGAGGCTTATTGAAAAGACTCCTACACTCAGTTTCGATCGTCGATTTAGGCAAACTTTTTTTTTCGTTCGGAACAACTGTGAAGGGGAGAGATCAAAGGGACCATCAAGTTAATAAATTTATGTACGTCCATATTAAAACAGCTCACTTTGTTGCTTGTCAATAAGGGTCAACTTTGAATAGAATTCAGTTTCGAGTTACCCTTATGTTGTCGAAGAAGGCTGTTTTAATATGAACGAAAATATTGATTAATTAAGCAAGAAAGAATTGATTAGTTGCCCATACACGTTATTTTCCTTTTTGCCTGTATTTATTTTTATCATAATTTCCAAAAACCAATATATTTTTTGCTTTTATGTATCAGAAAGTAAATCCATCAGAAATCCAGTAGATATAGTTTTGAAATTAATGCATATTAGGTAATGCAAAGTGAGTCATGTTCATTATAAAGCACTGTACGCAAGTTAGACACTATTTTAATATTTTAACACCACACACAAACACACACACTTGTGACAAATACAATCTACAAACATTACGGGAAAAGCAGGATGAATCGCAATCTTTTACGTTTGACAGTAGTTTTCGAATAATATGACCAAAAAAACGTTTCAGAGCACGAGCAAAGCAAGAAAAGCTATAACATTATAAGAAAAACAAGAAGATGGCGTGCATTGAAGTGATGATATTTTTGTGCAATGCTAGTAATGTATACTTATTCACGAAACGAAGATTGGATTGTGGTAAAGCTGTGATATTGAGGGTAATTACTTAGTGTGAATTAAAAATTGTTTGAAATTCAATTGGTAACTCATATTGAGTAAAAAATCTATTATCAGGGTGGCGATTCACGAGACGACTATGAAATAGGGAGAAGGAAGATAGTGATTGCCTTGACTGGTCATATGCCTCGTGGTTTTCAGTAATCTCTGTACTTGAAGATTGTATTTGCTATTTCTTCCATTCCAAACTGTGAAGCGTCCAACTAAACTGAGAAAGACAGAAAATCAGCATACGGCAAGTATCAAATGTGTGTATATTTCACTCGTTATACATATAACACACCAGAACGGGAGGGAGGGAGAAAGAGAGAGATAGCTGTTGGTGCCATGCTATAGGCATTTTCAGTCGCATTGAACGTGACGCGGACGGTTTGTTCCCGTTTTTCGCAGTTAGCTGGCCTCGCTCAGAGTATATACCCTCCGAAAAGAAGCAAAGCTTCAAAACGTAACCTACTTCCTCTGAAATCCATTCTGGTCATCTTTGATGAACAAGTCCTTCTCGGAGATAAATATAACTACTACACTCTATATAGGGTCTGCCCATATATTAGGCTATGCTTATTCTGTTGTGGAAAAGCTCATGAAGACAAGAACTGTCCTAATAGACCTATATTCCTCTCTGCATCAATTGTAAAGGCCAACATTGGGCTGTTCACAAACAATAAATTCCATACTTTGATCAGAACGAAACTACTCGTTACGATAAGAGTATCCAAAAAGCACCCTTCCCTCAAAAAAGGGAAAACACCTCTCCTGAAGATCCTAGGGCATTGAACATCTTCCTAATCATCTATTTTTTATTATTGCTACATTAGAATCGGCTTGATCTTCCATAGGATCCGCAAGAAAACGGAGAGGACAAAATTATATCTCCACCAAGGCTTAACAGGGTTGTTGAAGATGCGGCATCGATCCGCGCTTGCACCAGCACGTCACGGTTCTACGTCTGCATTGCATAGGAGAATAAACCACGGACTGACCATCATCCGGGAACAATGAGATGTGCGGCCTAGAAAAATTAGCCTTATGGAGCCACATCGAGAGCCAAGCTGCATCAGAAGAAAGGAGAAGAATACCTCGTCCTACTAGTTGGCAGAGACATATCAGGAGACGAAAGCTAACAGGATTAGTCATCAATTAAAGTACATAATGCGCCGGGTATCCTGTTCTCAATGTTTTATTGTGCTATTCGTCATTATCCTCTGAACACCCATACTTTTATTATCAGCGATTATGTCTGAAACGGATTTTTCATTCTCTCCTGTTCCATGTATGGATGTTAATGAGGCTACTGAGTCCATCCGCCGCAATTTCACGGGCGTCAATTGTACCCCTAGTAGCTACTAACCGTGTTGGTTTTCTCTGATTCCAAAAAGATTATGGCATTTATACTTATCAAATTTATGAAAATGGGATGCTCAACTGAAGCTGCGGTATAATTTTCTGGTCATTCCACAAAAACGCAACACGCGGTATACGATCCTGACAAATATATGGTATCTAATGGGCTCACGGCAACTTGTGGAGTTCCTCTGGGATGTATTATGGGACCTATTTTCATGTATTGGCAAAGAAAACGACCACCGCGGGTCAGTGCCGCTGCGGCATCCAAACAAATATGACTGCTGGGGGAGACTGAGCTTACAAGAAGGCATATAGCATATCATCTAGGGATATGATTGAGGGCGAAAAAGTTCTAAATTCGGGTTTTGTGATCATTTGTGGAGCAACTTTCAAATCTAATATGTGCATCCACTTGCTGTCTTCTCTATGTTCACGAACAAGTGGCTTGTCATCAGAATTTTTATCCTCAAGATTCAGCCTTCTTGGCCATTCTGGGCGTTTATCTACTGATACTATTTGTCCATCATCGTTTGCAATGTTGACACTGGCAATTCCAAATTCGGGCACTTTGTGGAAACTTAAATTAAATCTATTGCTATTTTTTCGGAGTTGCAATTGGCAACACAGCAGCAGCCACTGGTGTTATTTACTTTTCTATGTTTTGTAGAGAATTCTATTTCCGTGCACTTATATCCAAACTTTAAATATTGCAAGAAACCTAAAATGTGTCAAAAGTTATCTATTTATTCAATAAAATATATAATTGAGTTGAACAATGCGCAGAGCACACGTAAAATATGCTATAGGTACTCATACAGATCCCTGTGGGCAGCCATTTTGGATAGTATGCTTGGTGGCCACCAGTTCTCGCATCGCAAGTTTAAAATGTCAATAATACACTTTAAATTAAGAGCCACTCCAAAAATTTTTTCGTTTTCCAGGTCTAATCGCCACCCTGGTTCATAAAGGATAAGTTTATTTATCATCGCGAATAAGAATCGCAACGGAAAGTTTGTTAAGTGAAGCAAGAGAGAACATTCGACAATAGTCTGGAGTTCATGACGTTTATCTGATAAGGAGAATTTAAAGAACGAAATGTTCAAATCTTCAATTTGGCATCAACTTTATAAATTTGCACATCTTTGATAAGTTTATTTCAGAACACGAAATGCAGCTACTCAATTACTTTTTGTGAAATTAAAGCTTCATAATTTTAAGAGGATCTAAATACAGACAAAGAATCAAGATAGATAGCAAAAGGCTGGACAGAAGACTGGAAGAATAGAAAAATCAATTATTATTTTAGAGGTAATGCGGGGTTACCTGCTGAGAGCCTTGCCCTTCAGCTTGCTAGAACAGACCAGGACCGCCGTAGAGTATGGAGTTATGTTATGCGGAAAAACACATCACCGTGAAAACAAATCACCAAGTCGTTAATCAAAACTTCAATCTTTTTATGACATTTAATAACGGGTTTGTACTATGATTTTATGAAAGTTTACTTGAGTATGACTATGAAATCAGAGTTGATTATGGATGAAGCAATAATGTAAAAACATCAGTTGATGGGATTGATAGATGTTTTGCTTCGAATAACTAATTATTTGAGTTCAAACTTTTCATAGCTGATATATTTTTTGATCAAATAAGAACAGTTTCACTTTTGGTCATTGTATGGCTTCCTAAGGTTCTCAATGTTTAATCTGTAATGAATTCACTTTATTAGTTTTCTCATCAGTAATATGTGTTGCCGATATCAAAAATGTTAAATTTCGATCATCTTTGGTCTATATTGTAGTCGAATTCCTAGATAGTAAATGAAAACAAGACTATATAAATAAAAAGTCATACTACATAATGACCAGAGATTTTATGAATATGTTTATGACGAAACGAAAACTAAATTAGACATAAGAAACATGTGCATTGCCAGCAAGTGCTTGCATCAAACAGAAGTTTGGAGATGATCCATTCAAACAAGGATCTTGCAACGTACCACGCCTCGATGACCAGTAAAATTGCTGATTCAGAAAAATTGTAAAAAATGATATAAAAGTGGGTAACAATAAGAATCAGTGACAAGCGAACGTCACAAATCTCAATTTCAATATATAATAAAAATGGAAACTATTAAAAAAAATATATATACGGTTTACCTAAATATATTCTCACGCTTTTCCTGAGTGATCATTTACTTTCTTGAATAACCCATAAAACAAACAGATTATTCCACTTAAACCCTGATCATTAAAAAATTATTGAAAAGATTCTTACTATAAAAAGTCATAAGTTAGTTTTAATATATATTTCTGTAATTCAACTAAATTAAAACCAAGCCTCACTCACAATGTTATAGGTACTTGAAAAATAATTTCAAACTACCTTTTTGGTAGAATTAGAGCTCTGCGAACATTTTGAGAATGGAAAAAATAATTTTCATTGACTTCCAATCTCTTATTTAATAGCAAGAATCATGAAAGTAATTTCATGTAACTGATTCTATAATAATCACATTAATTAACCAGCTGAATTGTAACGTTCCAGATATTCAAAGAAACATAGATAATATATACGAGAATGTATTGAGCAATATGTTACTTGAAAAACTTACTTGGCGGGTAACCTGTAAAGATAACCATGACCCTCATCACTCCAAAGGATTACTCTGTCTGCAGCAAGGAAGTCTCCAGCCATCCATCGCTCTCCACGAGGAGCAGTAACGGAGCACAGAACTGAGAAGTCTCCAGCATCAAAAATCTTTAAAAAGTTGAGAATGTTAAAAAGCATTAAGAAGGGTGGTCCAAAATGGACATTTATTCTTCAAATGGCATCCTTATATTTTGATGTGAAAATGAAACTTATCTTCCAGGATAAAACAATTATATTCAGGCATACCCCAAGTGGAATGTTCCAAATGAAGTGATTATCAAATAGTATGTTCAAACAGTATCTGTCGAATTTCAAACAAGAATCAACATTTTATTTTTGAAAACTGGCTTAGGCGACTTCCAAAAAACTTTTTCCAATCCTGCCAAGAGTCGAAGTAACATATTGCACTCAAAAAAGCACACTAAATTGAGATCAATGTTGTTGATGTTCAAAAAAGTACGCATGCCGAAGAAAGAACAGATAAACAGCGATTTTTTCAACAGAACAAACATTTTATATACATAAACCAACTTAGGAGATCCCCAAAAAATTTTTTTTAATGTTGTTCAAAATCGAAAAGAATTTCCACATGGAAAGAAACACTTTACAGGGATGCCATTTGAGAGAGGAAAAAATATATCACTTTTACTGTAGTTTTAAACTGTTCAAATTTCAAACATACCTGCCAATATTTCGAACACACAATCAGAACTGTTCGTTGATTGTATGGACAGCATGTCATAGCAAGAGCATTCAAGCATCGAATTTGTTTACTCTCATGTTCATATAACGGCTCGCTATTTCGATTTTCGTGGCCCAATAGTGTCCAAACTTTAACTGTGCCGGTAGTAGTCAGGGCCAGTACGACATCATCTTTAAAAGATTTCAACACAGTGACGCAACTTTCTTAAAAAAAAAACAAAAATATACATCTACAACAGAAAAGCTGAAAGCAATGAATTGGAAGTTTACGTTTCATAATCAACAACAAAAAACAGATTTGCGTCAAAACTAAAAATTATATTTTAAATGCTTGTTATAATATACGAGGTTTGTCCAGAAAGTAAGAGTACTGCTGTCAATTTGAGCTGTGAATATTTTTTTTTTCGACAAGTTAGTCAACTTTCAGTGATGGAGGGGATTTTTTTGAGCAGAAACGTCACAGGTCAACCACGGTTGTACGAAAACTAACCGCTGAGTATCAGTGCCAGGAGATGGAACTTGGGTGGCTCATTACACTCCAGAGACAAAGAAGAAGTCGCCTCAGTGGCATCACACCAGTTCAGCATCCATTAAAAAATTCAAAACTTTAATCCCGAGCAAAAAAACCATGGCTTCTGTGTTTTGAGTCGGAAGAGGGATTACTTTGATCGAATTTCTGCCTAAGGGGAGACATACCACGCAGTAAAACTTTGAATACGCCCCAGAGGTTGATCCAAAACAAGCGAGTGGGAATGTTGACAAAGGGAATGTTGCTTGTTGCATGACAACGCTCATCCGCACGCAGCCTTGACCACACGAAGAAGAGTAAACCGTAACCGTTACTGCGAATCCCATAACTGCTACGCACGATTCTCGAGTATGAGATAAACAGTAACTGTTACTGCGCTCACATAAACCTTTTCTGCCTGCAGAGTATCTATTCAGCGCGAGACAGTAAAACGCAACGCAGTCATAGTTACTGCCACGGCCGTAATGGTTACGGTCTCGACAGTAATAGTTTCTGTTTAGTCCGGAACCATCACTGCACGCGTAGTTTTTTTTGCTCAGTTTTTGTTGATACATACATCCAGTTAAAAAAACAGTAAACGATACTCTTTATTACTTTTTCGGAAATTATTTTCTTTGAAATATACCTCAGTATTGCCAAACAATGTATTGATCGTATTGATAAAATAATATATGAACCTAATGTACAAAACTAACCTCGAAAGTCTCTAAGTTGAAACTCGAAACCCGGAACGACGATCAGATGACCAAGGTCAAAGGTCAAATAGGAAACCATTAGATTTTAGTGGAACTAAAATTTTGTCCGTGACGAGGCATCAAATTTTGTTGTACTCCTCATAAAATTCCATTGCACTACTACTACTACTGCACTCACCGGAGCGATTCGGGTATTAGCAGTAACTATTACTGTCAGCGGAGCAACGGTTAATGCAAACAGTTTCCAGGTGGCGCGCAGTAACTGTTACGGTGTGGCCGGAATAGTTCCGTCGCTGGCAATAGCAGTCAAGGTTTATCTATAATCCGTTTTCATCCTTGAAAAAAAATTCCCACCTACGAGGAGGTGAAAATAAGGTGGGTAAATGCGGTAACGGGAAACTTCTTCGAGGAGGGCATCAAAATCTTGTGCCACGGCTCACTACTTGCATAGAACGAGGATACATTTCTTTTTGAATTAGAAAAATTGAGTACTTCTACTTTCTGAACATCTCTCGTGAACTGAAGTTGTATATTTTTGAAAAGCATTTGCCACGTATTCACCCATAGTATAAAAAATGCACTAGGATTTACACGTGCATTTCAACAGTTATTATTAAATTGATTTTACTTGCAAAATTACACGGGGACTTTCACATGTATTTTTGGTTTGAAAATACTTAAAACAAATTTTTCTCAAAAGACATTTTACAAGTGGTTTCAACCGTGTAAAACTTCATCTGAGGAAAATGTGATTCAAGTGTTTTCCACCTGAAAAAACCACGTGAACGTGTACGTGTAAACTGTTAGTCTAAACGTGTATTTGTAAATTGAGAGAAGCTTCCTTCAATTATTTTCCGCCCAGAGAGGCACGTGTAAATCTACGTGTATTTTTTCTCTAGGGTACAAGGAGACAACTGTCCTAAATACAATGATATTTATATTCAATTGTGAATAATTCCGTAAAGACATAACTACATTATCCACCATTCTTTCATGCTAAATAGTTTGCTATCATATTCCTTCCAAATAATCATTAACATTATAGAGCATCTTTATACAAATTCCATTTCATGCAAAGTAAACGTTTAATTAAACGCTGTAATTTCCACTATATTATATACCTTAATATTTTCTCTGCCTTAACCCAAATATTTCAATTCGAAGCAGATAAACAGAAAGATAGGAACTGTATGCCAAAAACGAAAACCACTAATACATAATTGACGCACTCTTAACTGCATTCAGCCCAATCATGCTTTACATATTTACAAAAAAGAATTTATTTAATGTTAGATCCTGTACGTAGACCATATATTTTGTGTGTATACTTACAAAATACAAAGTGTTGTGTATCAGTGTATGGTAGGTGGAAAGGACAGAAGAAAATAGCCAGGGAAAGGTTTTATATGACTGAAAGGATTCGCATGGGGGTTACATGAATTTAATGAAAACTAAATGTTAATTTAGTTATAATTATAGCTTTGAAGAAACAAATGATTCAAGAAACAAATGATTAAAGAAATGGAGATGAAAATTAATGAAAATGCAAGTTACTCGATATTACGAGTATAAATAGTTATAAAGAGACATCTCTACTACCAGCATATAAGTACCAGTTTCTATCCACTTTGATAAACATGCTGAAACATTGTAATAGCAATTAGGTGTAGAAGATTATTTTTTCATTGTTAGGAAGTATTGGGTAGTACTAAGAAGTAGTATTCTCTTGTATTTCACAGTTTTCCATGATTCCCACTAATAGAGGCCATCTAGTAATCCCATTTTCATGGGCAAGGCAGCTCGTTTTTAGGCATAGCCCACCATTAGATGTATTAAACAATTGTAAAACAGGAAAGTTATGGGAATTTAGAGTAAGGTTAATAAAATAAGAAATAAATGCAGAATCCCCGAATAAAAATGATTAGAAAAATAAATATTCAAAGACCCGATCCATTTCAATTCAGAGAGGTATTTATTATCTGCTTTTTCCCCTCTGTTTCCCATTTTTTCATTGTCTATATTTTTTTTTCTCCTACCTCCAATTTGTAAAGAACTTTTTTTTCTTTTGAATATTTTATCCCTATTTTTCCTAATACACTGCTCCCGCGTAAGTTGGTCCTTCTCGAGTTGCCGTTCCAAAAACTCCACTCGTGGACGAGAAAGCCCGAGGAGTTTGGAGAGAGGCACTCCCCTCGCCCGCAGTTTCGGCTGACTTCCGCCAGTGAAGTATGCTAAGAGCGCTCCGTTGAAGCCAAACCCGAAACCGGTCATTTTACGCGGAAGAAACTTTTTTATCTCCTTCTTCTTACAACCACATATATCTGCCCCATTGACTAATACCGCCTATGCCAGCGTATCAAACAACCTCATTCACCTATTACAATATCTTCAAAACCTTCTTTTTCCTATTTACTATATCTGTTATACCAACTTCATCACTTTCTCAATTCTCCAGATATTTGAATTCCGTCATTTCCTCTAACTTTTCTCTGCCCCTTTTCTGAATTTAATAACCTCAATTTTATCCGTATTAAGCCTCATTTTCTCTCCATACAAGTATTTTCAAAACCCCGTGATTAAACCTACCGTTTCTTCCTCACTCTGCCAATATCACTATGCAATATTCCGCATATGTCAGTGTATAACCCCCCCCCCCCCCAGCCTTACAATCCTGCATTATTTCTTCCTAATCTCTTCCAAATCTCAGATTAATATTTCAAACAGGAGCGGGATAATAAGAAAACCCAACATTACACCTTAATCCAATCAAAAATCATCCTAATTTATCCAATCTCCTACCCTATCCTTACTCCTTGGTATCTCTAAATATCTCTTATCCTCTTTCCCTCAGCTTTATGCATCTTATCACTGTCCAATAAGCCGAACGATGCCTTTTAATCCACAGACATTGCTGTAATGCTCCCTTTCTCCCTTTTGATCCTTCTTTTTATAATATCATTGACCACTTTTATACCTTTCAAAAATCTTGTCTGAGGAGGTGGAGTTTTTTTTCTCTACTCTTCTTAACGTCCCTGATACTATTGCCACAAATATTTTCTGCAACGTCGGGATGAACCCCCTATAATCTTCAACCTCTTCTCCTTTTCCGTTTTTCACTATTAGTACCTCCATCCCTTCTTTCAATATTCCTGGCCAAGCCTCCCCTCTCCATAACCTGTTGCACATCATTCACCTCCACTCGTTTAATCCCTTCTTTAACACTTTTCCAAACCTCATTGGGGATTCCACCTTTACTTGCTGTCTTGTCTTTACCTCTTTTGATAACCTCATCGCCCCCGGTATTTCTTTATTTATGATATCCTCTTCTTCGTCCTTTCCCTTCCCTCTTTCAAATCTTCTCCTTCTTCTATTTTCCGCTCCTAACAATTCCATAAAATATTTGAAATCTTTTTAACATTCCAATTTCCTGCTTAACTCTTTACCCTTCCTTCCTCTCTCGATTAACTACTTTTCATACTTCTTCCTCCGTGATAGCCTTCTCTTCCTACACCTTCAATATTTTAATCCTCCACTTTGTTTTGCTCCAACATAACCCACTACAATCTTTCTTCTGAAATGATTTGCACTGTTTTTAAAGCTTCTCTATTTTCTTTATTTCTTTCTGACTTCCTTTTTCTTCTCTTTAGGTCGGAATATATAGTCGAATCTCTTACAAAACATTAAATTTGTTCGCTAAAAAATTCTACGATTCAACGTGTACCTACCTGTCTGAGTTGGAATGGATTCGGTCAAAAGGAAAGCATTGTTAATCATCGCATAAATTGTAGATTATTAGAAATATAAATAAATAAAAAATAACTATGCAGCAGCTTTATAATGCAAGTAGGTTAAGCTAAATCAAAAAAGTCAGGAGAATTGCTAGAGCAATCCGGCTTTGAGATTCGATGACTTTTTCAGGTTCAATTTGAGAATTTTCTGTTTAGAGTTTGGGAATAATCGACATACTACGGCAAAATATATAAAGTTTCCACAGATGATTGTAGTCTTCTCAACAATTGTTAGGTTCTGAACAATTATCACTGATATTATTGAGAAAAAAAACTGTCAAATACTGGACTAATAGTCATATTATCCTTCTTAGGGATAAAATCAGTAGGTAATAATATCAAACTTGAAATTGGCCTTGAAGTGAAAATAATTTTATGAACACTTTAAAGTACGTAAGAATGAAAAATGTAGTCATTTCCCTGAAATTTTGTTATTCTTTCAGGTTTTGCAGGACGTTTACAAAATTCCACAACTTTACTGAGTCTGCCAGGCATTGTAGCAAACCTGGCCTAAAAAAAATTAATGCTGATTTTGCTGAACGAATGAGAGAAACTGTCCAACTGCTCAAGAAGTAAGCTGAACCATTTTAATCCAATAACAATTAAATTGGGTAAACATTTCATAATTGCTCTGAATTTTTCATACAAATTTCAAATGAACAAAACAAACTTCAAGAAATGTTCACCAAACAAGAATACGATTAGGCGAACATGTTCTTATACTAAAATTCTTGAAGTGCACAATTTAAAACAAAATCAAAAGAGTTTACTAATTTAGCGCTACACCAGTCTTGAAAAAGTTTTAATAGAAAAATTTTCTAACGAAAATAAAAATCAATTTAAAAAAAGGTAGAATGATGAACACAATACGAGTACTGTGTTCCCTAAATTAAACGTTTCAACCTTGGTATTAGTCACTAAATCAATAAACAAATCAGGCATTGAAAGTAAAAGAAATTCCGAAAACCTTATACAAATTTGAAACTTGAAAGGCATTTATAATGGCATGAATAATGTTGAGATCAGAGGTATAAAGCATAGGATGTGATGGAGTGTAACTAACTTGTGTCTTCTGTGACAACGTAGAACCGACCTTTCCGTTTGGCCGGTCGCAAAACGTGTAGAGCACTGATCCAGTCTGGGTTTACTCGAGAGCTGAGTGTAAACAATACTTCCAAACTGAAGGGATCCATCACCAAAACTTCCGGATAGTACCTGATATCATTAAATTATGTTTTAATATTATAACCTACCCTGTTTGAAATTTCAGACTGAAATTGAATCCAATAAAATACGATATTTGTATCAACATGATTTCGTATCATTATAAGCCAACATCTAATTCAGATTAAACCCGCAGTTGAAAGAAAATTCATTCCGAAAGATTCCGCTCACAATCAGCTCGTCATTCAGAGTCAATCCAAGTGATTCGGTCATGAAACCGCAATCATTGAAAACAGGGGTATCCAACGTATGTTGGTGCGCTTCTCCTTTTTCCCCTTCTCCGAGCGCTTCATGGAGAATTCCCTTCTCGTTTCGCCACCGGCTTCGTCTGATTACGCCTACTTGCGCACAATGTTCATACAGCCCGGTCGCCGAGGACCCCTTTCCACATCCCGCTCACCACATGAACGCATCAAAGGTGGCAGAATAGGGGAGTGAAGAGTGACAGCTATTTACACCGTTTCTCACGCATTGGACACCTCTGGTTCAAAATAAGAAAAACGAGAACTTTTCATTCAATTTTGCAACTCGCTGTGTACAAGCCGCTAAGCTTCCCACCACTTTCGACACTTCGCAGTCATCACCGCTCACCCCTACAACTTTCAGATTTTTTCTTGTGAATTTTCTGTCCTCCTTCTACGCTAACCACTCCTCCTCGATTAAAGCTATTGGCTTATCCTTTTTTGGCGTATCCTTTTCCTTCAATTCCGCTTCCTCCGACCTTCCCATCCAACTTTCCACTTTCAGGCTGAGCTCTGTTGCATCTTCTCCACCGCCTGCGTCAAACCCTCCCTTCCTCTTTGGTTCTTCAAGCACTCACATTGAAGCTTCCCTTGAAGTCCTTCTTCGGCATGCTGACCCTCATCTCTCCTGTCTTACTCTCACAAAAGATCCTTTTCAGGCCATCATCCATACTTTTCTCCTACGTCAGGAATGATGTAGATACAAATATCGGATTCAAAAGTAGTCATAAATAGATTTCACTTATTCAGACGAATTATGATGGATTATTTTCCATCTCGCTCAAATCCGAAACTTGCATCGGGATATTTACTTTCAGGAAAAAATGGAATGTAATCAAATTTTCAACATTTACCCTGAACAGAAAAGTTTCACGTCTTCACCACCAGCAGAAACATATGGTAACATTTGAGTGTGAATGTTGTTGAGTTTCACGGCTTCACGGCACTTTCCATCCACCAAGTCCCAAGTGCACATCTCTCCACTCTCGCTGCTACTGACAATGTAATTCTGTTCCGTAATAATGCTTGCTCGGCTCAGACATAATATGGGGGCTGTATGGCCTACAAGCAGGCATCTGGGTGTCATCTGAAGGAATAAAAAAAATAGATTCACTTACGGAATATCACTGTACCTACTGTTTTATAGCAGAAAATGGAATAGAATAAAGTGAGCTATATTGAATCGGCCGTATGATTCTCTAAGGACTACAGTGACTGAAACCTCGTGGATCTAAAACTGACTTTTGTATCAATTTAGGGCATAAGCTAGGCTTCAAAGCGACCTAAAGAATATGTTCAGGGTGGCGATTCGGCGGACGATTTCAAATTCCCGGTCAATTCCCGTTTCTTCCTAGTCATGTTTTTCAATATTCCCGGTCAACTAGAAGTAACATATTTATATTTGTTGCAGAACGCAAACATACATTTTTATTCATGACGTTCATTCTAAACATCCTTTAACACAACAGATCAACCATTGTAAAATAAATCAATTTTGAAAAGAATAATCTAATTTTCAACAAAAAAATATCATTTTTTGAATAAAAATTGAAACAGTTAAACTTACAATTCAAAAAATCAATTTACGATATCAAAAATCATTTTTCAACCAATGTGATGAATTTTCAAATAACATTATGAATTTTCAACCAGAACAGATAAATTTCAAAACAAGAAGATGAATTTACAACTAAAAAGATATATATTTAACTGGAGCACTCCAATTCCCAACCATGAAGGTGAATATTCAAACAAGAAGATTAATTTCCGAATAGAAAGAATCATTTTCTAAGAAAAAAATATAATGTTTTAAAAAATAGTCGAATTTCAAAGCCATAAAATAATCAATTTCCACCAAGAATAGAACAGTAATATTTTTAGTTTGAAGACCCAATTTTAAACCAAACACAAGTGTTTTATTCTCAAAAAAAAATCTTTAACTGAAGAAGTTGAGAATTCAAACAGATAAATTAACTTTTACTAAAGAAGATTATTAAATAGAAATTTGAATACTCAAATTTTAAATTGAAAAAAATAAATGTTCAACTAAAAAATAGATTTTTAAAAGGAACTATGGAATTTTGAATTTAATAGGTTGAATTTTCAGTTAAAAAAAATAAATTGTAACAAAAAAAACTATCTTTCAACAAACAAAAAAAAAACTGTCAAATAAATTATTACATGTATGCACAAATTGACAAAGAATCAAATGAAATTGTGAATCAGTAACTGAAGTAGTTTGATTTTAAACCAGGAAGACGAATGTTTCACTGAAATGATGAATATTTAACAAGAATAGTTCAATTTTTGACAAAAAATTAATTTTCAACCAAAAAATACAATTTTTTAACAGAAGGGCTGAAATTCGAACCATAAAAATAAAAATTTTCAAAAACAAAAATGAAATAGTCACTTTTTCGCCTTGAAAAATTAATTTCAAACCAATCATAAGAGTTTTCAACGAGATGAATGTTCGACTAAAATGAAAAATTTCGACTGTATAACTTGAATTGTTAACCGCAAAGAAGAATTTTTTAAAAGAATGTTAACTTCCGGAGAAAAAGATAATTTTCTACAAAAAATCGATTTTTCAACAGAATATGTGAAGTTTCAACGAGATAATTGAATTTTTAATTCCAAAAGACGAATTCTCACCAAAATGTCAAATTTTGAACTAGAAAAGATCAATTTCTCACTAAAAATAAAACAGTTGAATTTTCAAGTAATTGATTTTCAACCAAACGGATGAATTTTCAAGTATAAATTATGAATTTCAAAATGAATAGATGTATTTTAGGCAAAAAGATGAATTTTTGACCATAAAGATTAATTTTCTACAGAAAAGGCAAATTTTTCAAGAAGATAATTCTCAAAAAAATAGTTTGATTCCCAAATTAAAAAATCAACGTTAAACTAAAAACTTGAATTTTCACCGAAAAAGATGAATTGATTCTTGACAAAGTAGTTACAACTTCAACCAGAGGTGAATTTTGAATCGAAATAATGCAACTTTAACGAGAAAATTTGATTCCCAAGAAACAAGTTTAAATTCCAAGCAAGATTTCATTTTTTAACACAAGAAGGATGAATTTGCAATGAACAATGTGAACAAGCTTTATATCATGATTCATGGATATTTTCTTCTTCGAAATACTACTTTCACTCTAAAGACTGCTTGAAGTACTTTCTTCATTCAAAATTAAGAAGAGGAGACTTCAAAACTTTGAGTTGGAGGGACGATTTTTAAAAATTCCTCTCTTCTAAATCCGATTAATAATTAGTCTTAAAAGTTCCCGTTCCATGTAAGAAATTTCCTGTTCCGAATGAAATTATACTTTTTCACTGAAACTCCATGCCCTAAAATAAAAACTATAATTACTTTCCGAAATTCCCTGTCCCAATTCAGATAAATAAGGAAAAGCAAGTAAAAAGTGAAAAACACATTTTCTTGAAAATATGAAGATAATAGATTATTCTTTCTGTAGGTTTGGGCTATCATCAATTCGATTATCAAATTTGAGTTAGCTAAAAAAATCTCACAGAGAAAAAAATTTGCAAAGTGCTTCTCTTATCTCTTATAATTCATGAAAAAAAAGTGGTCATTTCTCGTATTTCTTCGGTAGAATTTTTAATAGCCTAGGTTGAGTCAAGTAAATTCTGGGTTTGCAATTGAACTCCCGGTTTTTTCCCGGTCAATAAAATTCCCGGTTTCTCGGTTAAGTCGCCACCCTGATGTTGGAGAAAATAGAGTACATCTGAGAAGTTTGGCTGGGCATTTAGGCAGATTGGTGAGGCAGTTGAGGAGGTATCAGGCATATAAAGAGCTTGGGCGGTGAGTAAGTGAGGTCAAGCGGGAATATTATGGAAGCAGTAAATAGATAATAAGATAGCAGGCATTCAGGGTGGTTGATCAGGAAATCAGGATGGTCGGCGGGCAGTTAGGTGAGTCAGGGTTTTGATTCCTAGCCTGAAAAAAAAATTTTTTAACGGAAAATAACGTTACCTTTAATGTTTCTGGTTCCACTTGCCACAAGCATATTTGTCCATCGTAACACCCAGTCACCAGTGTTTTTTGATCTCGTGAAAGATAGATGCATGAGATGCAGTGAGTTGGGGCCACTCGACCCCATAGCACTACTGGTACGACCAAACTAGTACCAGCCGTCATTTTTCATTTACCTAGATTGCATATAGAATGGATAATTTACGTCCACACCTTTTTTTCAGACTCGAAATAATACTAATTGTATCAGCAAACGAGGTAATTATGGTTATTCATGGTTACTAACAATTGAGCTCGCGCACCATGCACGTGATTGGCAGACCAATTTTCAATAGAAATTTTGAATATGTAATTGTAAAAATAAAAAAATAATAAAAAATATGTATTTTCTGTCGATTCTGGTTCAAACCCTAGTGCGGGATATTTTTTCTCATTCCTTCAAATAATTCTCAGAACAGTCATCAACAAAATTAACATCTGAAAATGGAATTATCAATTACCCTGGTCCACAAAGTAACGGCAATTATTTATACATTTTAGAGTTAACACTTAAGCTTAAACAAATTCCTGATAATTATTCCTTGATCTGGGCCATGAAAAAATTTTCAACCTGGAGAATTTGTACATTTTAACATTGAATACTTGACTAGAAAATTAGGGTATTTGAAATTCAGATTAAATTAATTTTTAATGCATTATTTATGAAGGTTCGAAGAATGTAAAATTAGATGATCTTTTTTTTGCAAGCTTTTCATGAATCACAGGCAGACGTTAAAAAAAAACATTCGGCCTTCTAAGATACGCATCAACAATAAATTAGCCCTTTTCAGTAATTAGGGTTCTTTTATTTTTCATGTCTGAAAAATAGGTTGGTTTTCTTCTATCAAATACTGCAGTAAGTGCACGCGCGAATAAACGTCTCTGAGTATTTATTTCCTCGTAATAGAAGTATGAACATTCGAAAAATGAATTTTTGAAAAAGCACTTGAACAATTTTAATTAACAATTATTAACTTCGAATCAAAAGCGTTTGAAAGTTGAAAAAAAGCACAAAATTCACAATTATAAACGCTCCTAATTGCACAATTTTTGATTGAGTAAAATTTTGAATGAAAAAAAAAAATTCGAGTGGAATGAGAAGAAATCGAACTTGTATTAGGTCCAAGTGAATGTGTTAAAAATTGAAAAATCTGAAAATCAAAGTTTTCAAAATTGAAATTTTTGGCACCATTTTTTTTAACTGCATGATCTCGGAATTGAAAGAATCTCAAGATTCAGAATTTTAACTTTACATCACAAAACTACTACTAACTAAACTTCAATACTAAAACGGATAAGAAATTTTTTTTCTATTCGTGGTTCAAAATGGACATATTTATATCATAAACCTTTGAAATCAAATTATTCTAAAAAAACTATCAATATGAAGTAATTTCAAACTTTCATAGTTCAAAAAAGAGCAATTTTTAATATGTTCATTGTACTTTCGAAAATCAAACCATTTCATCTTGTATACGAAATTGAAAATATCGCAGATAAGAATTCAGACTTCAGCAGAAAAATTGGAAAGTCTGAGATTGTAAACATTTGAAATTGAAGAGTTTATTCTATTACTGAGGTATCAATTAAAGACAGTGCATGTTTTCGGATATTTCAGACACTTCATTTATGAGTATTATTTCGCCTTGAAATCTTTAAAACGAATTTTTTTATCTATTCTTAGTGATTAATTTTTTCAATCTTCGGATAATATCAGACAAATTTCAACATATGGCACTGAAAATGAAAATTCGAAAAAAAGGAACGGAAAACAAGATCGCTATGATTTCAATTTTCTGAAGTTGCGCATTTTAAAACCTTTAAATCTGACATTTTCTTTCATGTTGGGTTTTAAATATTTGATACTTTGGATCATTGAACAAAAATTCGACTTCCAATGCTTAGTTCTGACATCTTCTCATTTTATAGTTGAACTTCGATGAAGTATTTTCTTAATTTTTTACTATTTTAAATTTTTTACGGAGGCAATTTATTCAAAATTATTGAATTCCAAATCCTCTAAGCTAAAAATTGTGCAACTATCGTGTCTTTCAATTTGATATTCTACGATTCTAAAGAATTCAAACAACCGAACAATTCACACCTTGAAAATTGAAACAAAACAACTAAGAATATTAATGTCAAATATTAAACTATTGGATTGATAAATGACTACCAGGGCTTTCGATATAAAATTATACAATCAAAACATTGACCAGTGAAATTGTCCTGGGATTTTTAACATTTGAATCTGGAACTAATATCGGTTTAGCAGGATCTTCATTTGAAATAGTCGAATCATTCAGGCTATCACTTAGAAATTATGGTATGATAGAAACAGAAAAAGTTTTTTTTGGCATAAAATAATTAACTTTCAACGTGAAGGAAAAAACCTAACTGTCCTTTCAGTAAAAACAATGGTGCCTAATTCAACAAAAGCCAAACTTATTTTGAACGTCATTTTTGACGTATCCAAATCAATCAAATCTAAAACTTCAAACTGGAATTATAGAAATTTCAAGGATGCTACTTATTATAATTAGGTATCATACCATACAGTATCAATTGTCTTCCAAAGTGACTGGATGGATTTTTATATTAAAAATGTAAATTCTGGCAACAAAGGAAACTCATATCATAATCGTTCCAAATCAAAGAATTTTCAATATTGTAAACCTTCAAAGTGCAATAACTTTGGTAACAATAAAAATGATATACTTTCATTGTGGAAAATTCCAAAATGAACGAATTCAAACTTGAAGCATGAAGATCTAAACAATTCCAAGCTTTGTCAAAGAATTGCCGAATTCTTGTATTAGAATTTTGAATTAAAGTCGTTCAAAATTAATAATTTTCAAGTGTGCATCACGATTTTAGAAATTCTATCGTTTTACTCTAAAAAGAACAATCATCAATGTCTTGATAGTTATTTGTGGAACATTTAAACAGAAGCGGAACAACTTCATGTTTTTAACCCAATATGTAGTTTGATTATCAATTTTTTAACAAACAGTTTAATTTGCTACCCAATATTTGAATTTCATACCAAGATTAATTTTCTGTCCAAGAGAAAAATTTTTGGCAAAATAGATACATCTCTAACTATGAAGACTAATTATTATATCAAAAAACAAATTTCCAACCCAGAAGATTATTGTTCTGAAACAAGACCGATCGAAGCTGGTTTTTTTTTTAGTTTGAAATCCACACCAAAATAGTTGAATGTTTAACAAAAAATAGAAATATTCAACAAGAAACCTAATTTGACACAAAAAAGTAGAATTTTCAGATAAAATGATAGATCTTAAACAAATTGAAATGAGGTTTTTACAAAGTAGTGTAATCAAACAGTTGCATTTTCTACCAGAAGGAAAAAATTTGAACTAGGAAGATTAACTCCCTATCAGAGAGACAAATTTTTGACCTACAGATGAATTCTTATCTAATAAAGCTGGACTTTCAACCAAAGCTTGAAGTGAAACGATGGATCTTCAAGAACAAATTACCTTTCAACAAAAGAGTTAACATTCAACCAAATAATTCGACTTTCAAGAGAAAAGATTATTTTTCAACCAAAAAGGACATATAATCAATAAAACATATATTGACTTTCTTTAATTTGCATGCAAGTTGACGATCAAATTTTTCATTTTTTCAATTCTCAGTTGATAAATGTATAATATAACGTTCTACATTTAAAAATGAGAATTTTAGAAGGTATTAAATTCTATTAAATTTTTTTTGGATAAATTCGAAATTGAGAAACATGAAAAAAAATATTTTCAATTCGAGGTTTTGAAACAGAAGAATTTATTTCATAGTTCTCGAACATAAAACTATTTTATAATTGCGCATTGAAAATTATACTTTCAAATAAGAATTATAAAAGTTTTGAAGATGATATAATTTTGTATCATGTAGCTATTGTATCATACTCAATATCACGTGGCATTAAAAGTGATTAGGAACGTTCTTTTAAACTAAAAAATGAGATTTAGTTATAGCACAAATTGACTGACATTTTTACAGATAGTTTAAATAGTAAACCTCAATGGTTTACTAATTTTGATATTGTTGAAACTTATATGATTTCTATGCGGAAGCTTTAACAGTTAATCAATCGAATCTCAAGGCGTTGAAAATCAAACAATTCTAAACCCCGTTACAAACTGAAGTATTTTCAAATCAGGATCCTGAAACAAAGTCAGTAAAGATGAATAATTCGAAAATTAATGACGGATGATAAATGATTCCTGTGCAAGGGGGACAAATTCATGTTTGAAGCGAATGAATGAATAAAGTCGTAGATTATTATAGTTAATCAATCAATAATTGCTTGGCCTATTTCTTGAAGATTTATAATTTTAGTAAATAGTATACATTTTCCCCAAGTTTGAACGACATTCTGGGGCTCCAACCATTAATTTGAAATATTTAATAAATAATGATGGATAATACACACAATATAGATGATTATTCAATATTGGCGTTAAGAAAAACACAAACAGTTTGAGAATTTCAGAGTCATACAGAATCAGTGGAACGCCTATTTTGCATACGACGTTCAATTTGGACCCAACAAATGTCTGTAACTGTCGCTGAAACAGTTCCCTGAGTCACATAAGGTTAGAACTCGTGATAGTCGTATTTTCGCAGATTAACAATTCCCATTCCCATTATAAGCCAATTTAATATACAAAAGCGTCTGCTACGTCAAATCTCATAGATGTCACAAAGGTCCAAAACTACTGTGTTTGTCAAAACTTTCTGTCGCTTTAACTTTTTACAAAAATATTAATATGATTTGAATTAAAAATTATTACTTACCAAATACACCAAAAAGTAATGGGTATTATTTTGACTATCGGAACTGGCCAAAATATGCCAAATATCGTCGAAGTTTTCAATATATTCTTATGTTCATATTTACAGCCATCTTGAACAAACTAGCACGAACTATAGTGCGTACAAGAACTACCGCAGACATGATCCAAAAAGCTATGGTCTCACCAGTTCGACACTAGGGGGTACAAGATACGTTTAAGCCAGGGCTGGTCAGTTACGCCAATCTCTGGTTACACATAACTCGGGAGTTTTTAACGTGTTCTACGTCAAAAACCTAGAAAACTCACTAAGTTACGTTCCCAAGACGGCTGACCTGTAAAATCACTCGTAACCTCACCTATCAAATTGATTTACTATTTTTCTTGAGAATTGGAACGTAGCGGTTAATGTTATTGATGATAATTATTTTTGAATAAACATATGATTGTGCCTAGAGAGACATTTAAGGCCATGTTAAACTTACCCGATTCCTACCTTACCGACACCTTTTTTTCGCAACAACTCACGTCTACACTGAAATAGATATCGAGTTGATATTCTGAGAAAAGCCTTAGATAACAATAAACTACGTTTGTATACAACGTTTGGTTCAAAATTTCGAAAAAAATTCGCAAAAAAATGTTTTTGAAAAATTTTGAACCAAACGTTGTATACAAACGTAGTTTATTGTTTTCTAAGGCTTCCCCCAAAAAATCAACTCGAAATCTATTTCGGTGCGGACGTAAGTTGTTGCAAAAAAAATCGACAATTTGGGTCACGTGACCTATGTTTAACATGGCCTTAAGTAGTTTTGGCAGATACCATCTCCAAATGCACCAATTCTATAGATAAATAAATTTAGAGTTGTATATCAATACAAAAATTCAGATATTCAAAAATCTATCAAGTTCTGAATGACAAAGTTTCAAGCTATATTCTCTGCCAATTCATTTCGAATCTTATCGAAATTACTCAAATCTACAATTTCAGAAGTCAGTTCGTGAAAAATGTATGAAGTTCATTTATACGCTGAATTATAAGTTTCAAAATTTATAAATTTGTTGAATTTGTAAATCTGAATTATCAATACTTGATCCTTTAAAATGTGTTTGCAAGTTCTTTATCTAAATTCTTAAACACGAATTTCCAAATTCCCAAATTCACTACAATTGCAATTCTAAAATTTTGGAATTAGTCTCTCTAATGCAAACTGGTTCACGAACTTCTAAAATGATTTTATAAATGAATTATAAATTTTAAAATTGATCACACATTTGCAATTTTATATGTTTTGAACTATCCCTCCTGCACATTTGTTTGATAATGTGATAAATTTTCTAATTCCAAAATTTATAAATCAGTGATCAGATAATTTAGGGAAGTTATGGACGAACTTGCAGACGGTCCAGTTTATGAATTCCGGGATTGCAAATTTGGTAAATTTCGCAATTTCGAAATCAATTTCTTGTCAAATAAATGAATTTAGAGTTCACAAACAAATGTGTAGGGGATCCAGTTTAAAAATCATACAATTACCAATGAGCTTGACTTAAATGTAAATAAATAATGATTGAACCTTTTGAACAACTATAAGTTTGTGAAGAAAAGAGAGGATCATAAAATTAGAAATCGCTGTGTGGAAGCATAAATTCCGAATAAGTGTGGTATCAAGTGCATACAAGAGTTTCAGAGTAGTAAGTTGTGTGTTTTTTATTTTTGTTATTATCGTATGCATAATCCATGCATTTTCACGACCTATTTTCAAACCAAACTGCGTTCTTGAAGCAATGTAGGCAAGATTTGAAAAATTGTGTGTTGCCACTCTGAAAGTCTCTTATACACTTAAAATTAAAACCAAATTTATTCAGAACTTTTGCTTCCATACAGCTATTTTTTATTATATCTTCCTTGTTCTTATTCAAAAATTAATAATTGTTCAAATGGTTCAATCAATATTTATTCACATTCCAGTCACGTTTGAGGTTACATGAGTTCCATGTTCACATTGGCGGCCGCATTTTTTGTGCAGTGTAAGGATCCTTAGTGCAGTGCAGAATGGCACGCCACCCCGGGAAGTTTGAGTTATACGTAAGGTGACGTAAGCGTGATTTTGCACATGTGTGGCGTTGGCCGTGAAACAGTCGAATTATCGTGTTGAAACTTGATTTACTTTTTTTAATTAGTTGGAACAATTGGGTTTGAAACACAAAGGCAACATAAAGTTGAATGTTTATATTTATTACTTGATCGTATTTTTTCGAATTTTGAATTTTCCCGCCCTAAGGTTCGGAACTCTGGAAACTTTGAAACGTTTCCAAAGTTTCATGAAACTTTTCATTTGGTGAAAGTTTCATGAAACTTTACAACCCTATTCTGGAAACAGCAATTAAGTGCTCATTTTCAGTTCCACTTAGGGTTGTACACTTTCATGAAACTTTGACCGAATGAAAAATTCCATGAAACTTCGGAAACGTTTCAAAGTTTCCAAAGTTTCGAACATTAGGGCGGGAAAATTCAAAATTCGAAAAAATCCTATCAAGTATTATTGAGTATTGAACTGTATTCTTGGTGTTTCAAACCCAACTACTTCAACTACTTGAGAAAATAAATCACGTGTTAATTGTTAGAAACATGTAACTCACAACGTCACAACCCTAGTTCCACTACTTTGGTCTCCTTATGACTATCCTCCATGGTCTGAGCATTTTACTAAGAGAGGTCTGATGCTACGCATGAGCAGAACGGTTGAAGCACAATTTGGAGCCCTGATCCAACCTTGCAGAGAAATCTAGTGAATGTGAAACATTAGTTAATATAGGATCATACATTTACATTCATATGTATATGCAGCAAAGTGTGATCGTTCGGTTTTTAACAGCACGATCTTTTCTCTTACGTCAGATTCTAAACGTTCGCGTGAAGAAACTCGTGCCCACGGTAGTGTTCCTGCCCAAGTGTGCTAGTTCGTAGAGTCAATATAGTGTACGCACTTACTAAATCATGAAGATCTGGACGTCAGAACACACATTCAAGTGAGTAACTAAAGTAATTAAATTACTTATGCGAGTGCTTCCATACTCGTTGCAGTTCATTATCATTCCCATTTGCTGTGAAGACGAGATTGTTCATCTAAATCGAGAATATGATAATCAAAAGTATTTATATCAAATTCTGCTCCACGAGTTATGGCAAAGTCACTTATATTGAGGCTAGAGCGAATGCCCTTAATGTCCTTTCACCTCAACATGTATCGACAAGGACATATCATTTTGCAAAATATATATATATATATGTATAGATAAAAATGTACTCACTGCCGTTTCATCAGTGTCATTATATTTCTAGTCATCCTTGGGAAACAGTGGCGCAAGCAGCATGGAGGAAGTATCCAAATCCTATGAATCCAGCAGTGATAGGAACGGATGTAGTTGACAGAAAAGTTGTTGATGGAGTTCTACATACACACAGACTCGTTTCCAGTAAATGGGGTTTTCCCAAGTGGGCCCAAGCTGTAAGTTTCGAATTATATTTCCCTATTTGCACGACGAACTTCAGAAAGGTCTCAGCTGTTGGATTCGAGCTTTAACCTCAAAATTCAGTTACATCGTAATTTTGCTCGCAAATTTGTTGCTCTGTGAGATTTTTTTCTCTGACGCGAATCGGATAATCATATTGATGATAGCCCAAACTAATTACAATTCGGATTCAGAAGAGAGGATATACAAAAAAATTGTTCCTCCAATTGAAAATTCGTCACAATTTTCCTTCTTCTCAATTTTAAAGCAAGAAAGTACTTTAAGCAGTCTTTAGAGTAGTAGAAGTAGTATTCCGAATAAGAAATATTTCTGAATTTTGATAGAAACCTTTTTTGAATTGTTCATTGCAACTTCATCTTTTTTTAATTAAAAAATCATTTACTTGTTTAAAATTTGAACTCGTTTGTTGAGAGCTACATTTTTATGTTGAAGTTGCATTATTTCGATTCAAAATTCACAACTGGTTGAAATTGCAACTACTTTGTTTAAAAGCAATTCATATTTACTTGGTGAAAATTCAAGTATTTAATTGAACATTGATTTCTGAATCTGAAAATTAAAGTATTTCTTTGAGAATTTATGTACTTCATGGGAATTTTTTTTTACATTCTCATTCTGAATGAGAAGGTATTGGTTTTATGTGAAAATTGACTTTCGCGGATTTGATGAAAT
>WSXT02100544.1:0-11459 GCA_011762715.2 Neuroterus valhalla
ATACTTTTCTCTTAGTTGCAGTTCTGCTTTTTTCAGTATTTCATGTTTCAATAAAAAATGAACATCTGAGACTTACTTCTTTAAAAGAAGAAGTGGTATTTGATTGATAATTCCAAGGCACTGATGCTTCTCCAGATCGACTGAACGATTGTCCAGAACCTGCTGCAGTTTTGAGTTTTTAATATATTATACTATTGAGTAACATTTGTGAACAAATACAATTTTTAATATACAAAGAATCCTGTCCACCTGCTGAGTTAGTTATAGTTTTACATAGACTCATTCGGTAATTTACAATATTCTTTGAATTAAAAAGAGAATATTATATTTTGAGACAAGAGGCTCAACCGGCGGTTGCTCACTTCGAGTGTGAAGGCCCATCAGGAACCTGAAAGCGAGGCTCAGCCTAGCCGTACGGTGAGTGATGTGCCTTCACAGTGATCACACGAGCAGTAAAGCATTTGTCCACGAGGTGAAGTATGTCAAACAATATTTTTCTTGCCAAATTACAATCAGGGTGGCGAATCGGCGGACGATTTCAAATTCCCTTTTTTTAACGTTCAACTTTTTCATTTTTCCCGGCCAAAAAAAAGTTACTTATTTATATTTTAACAAAAAAATACAAATTTTAAAAAAAAAAAAAAAAAAAAAAAAAAAAAAAAAAAAATGTCTACAAAAATGGAACCAGTTGAACTTACAATTAAACAGATCAATTTACGACAAAAAAACGGATTTCCAACAAAATAGTTCATTTTTCAACCAATGTTATGAATTTTCAAATATCATCATGAATCTTCAACCAGAACAGTTGAATTCCAAACCAAGAAGATCAATTTTCCACTAAAAAAATAAATATGAAACTGGAGCACTCTAATTTCCAACCATGAAGGTGAATATAATACAATGTTTCAATAACGAAATAGTTGAATTTTCAACTCGAAAAATAATTTTTTTAACCAAAAATGGAACAGTAATATTTCCAATTCAAAAAACAAATTTCAAACCAAGCATAAGAGCTTTATACAAAAACGAAGAATCTTCAACTGAAGGAGTTAATATTTAAAACGGATAAATTAACTTCTACTGAAAAAGATAAAGTGTAGACGAAAATTTGAATACTCGAATTTGAAATTGAGAAAAATGGATGTTCAACTAAACAAATGAATTTCTGACTGAAACTATAGAATTTTCAATGGGAATAAGTTTAATTTTCAGTAAAAAAAAATTACTTATAATACACAAGAACTAACTTTCAACAACAACAAAGAACCAACTTTCAAACAAATTATTACATGTGTACACAAAATGATGAAGAATCAAATGATATTGTGAATGTTCAACCGAAGTAGTTGAATTTTAAACTATAAAAACGATTTTCTAACTGAAATGATGAACATTCAACTAGAATAGTTCAATATTTGCCAAAAAATTAATTTTAAACCAAACATAAGAGTTTTCAACTAGATGAATGTTCGACTAAAACGGAAAATTTTTAACTGTGTAACTTGAATGGTTAACCACAAAGAATTTTTAAAGGAGAATATTACCTTCCAAAGAAAAAGATAATTTTCTACCAAAAAATCCAATTTTCAATAAAATACGTAAAGTTTCAACGAAATAATTGAATTTTCAATTCAAAAAGACAAATTTTTACCGAATTGTCGAATTTTGAACTAGAGAAGATCCATTTTCCACTAAAAATGAAACAGTTAAATTTCCAGTTGAAGTAATTGGTTTCCAACCAAATTGATGAATTTTCAGGTATAATGATTGATCTTCAACGAGAATAGATGTATTTTAAGCAAAAAGATGAACTTTAAACCATGAAGAATAATTTTATACAAAAGACAAATTTTCTACGAAGTACATAAATTCTCAAAGAAATAAATAAATTTTCAAATTCTAAAATCAATGTTCAACTAAATACTTGGATTTTCACCAAAAAAAGGTGAATAGATTTTCGACAAAGTAGGAACAATTTCAACCAGAGGTAAATTTTGAATGGAATTACTGCAGCTTTATTTTAAAAATTTGATTTTCAACAAACATATTTAAATTTTAAACAAAGAAGTTGGTTTTTTAACTAAAAAAGAATAAATACATTTTTTTTTTTTTTGAAAAATGAAGATTCTTTCCGTAGGTTTGCACTCTCATCAATTTGATTATCAAATTTGAGTCGGGCAAAAAATCCCACAAAGTAACAAATTTGCAAAACGTTTTTCTTTTAATGAAAAAAAACTCTTCCTCTCATGACGTATATGATATATTTCGATCTTTTGAGAATCAGATTAGATGAACGTTACATTCTTTAAATCAAATGATAAGATCTCTTTTTGATTCATAAAAAGAAAGCGGTCATTCCTCGTATTTTTTGGGTAGAATTTTCAATAGTCTAGGTTGAGTCAAGTGAATTCCCAGTTTTTCGTATAAATTGCCGGTCATTTCCCGGTCTTTCTCGGTCAAGTCGCCACCCTGACAATGCAAAACCTTAGATCAAGCAACGTTAAAAGACAACGAAGATAACCTTACTCAATAAGATGTCAGCATAGTAACCGTTTATCACAATTGAAAATAGAAAAAAATAAAAAGAGAGCAAACTATTTGTAAACTCACCAATCGGAGAAACAATGGATGCGGCACGCAATCTAGAAGTTTTAGTTTCACGAATCACATTTGTTTTATTCGATGTTAGTTGCTTAGAGCCCTCCCTGCTTTCTATCTTGGAACCAATGCGATGATTGGCCTTTTCCGTAACAGTTGAATTCTTGTGTTCTGTTTTTGTTTGAATATATGCATATTACTTGTCACTTTTCAAACTGAACTTCAAAAAAGCTTGGTTGACTGAATTTGAATTCTGCTGAAGTGAGCATCTACCGTTAATGCTAGTCAATTCAACCGGAATGAATAGTAATAAATTTAACGAAAATTCTATTTTACTTGAGCAATTCCGTATTACACATTGGAGGTTTTTGAAATGGATATTAGTCTTCACAATGCAGTTTTATCACGAGAAAGCAGATAAGGATAACAGACTGAAACGTGATCATTTACACTCAAACAAACGGAAAGTGAAAATACTCTTCATTAAAACTTTGTTCATGCTGTGTAGTGAAGAAAAACTGTTAGTAAACTGTTAGGCGTTCTTTATTCGTCCTTAATAGGAATGTAGATGTTCGGTTAGACAATACAATCTTGGAATTCGTGATACATTACACACAATTGTGAGGATACTGATCAAAAACAGGTGCGATACTCACTTATAATATCTAAGGAAGAAGGCGATTTTGTACTTTTCTTGGCACTACTATCGACACTGGACTGGTTTAGAGGTTGGTGACTACATTGAGAAGTTGCAATGTGACTTTCATATTGCGATGAAGGATTTGGCCTCTGATTTGTGGCACTATTTTCATTCGCAGCCATTAATGACGTTACCCCTGCTGCTACCATTACTATCAGAAAAAAATCAGACATTTGATTAAAATGAATATTAGTGAAAGAAGAATGTTTTATTCGCTGAAATATTATAATGGTGAAAACTTTTAGGTAATCATGTATTCTGATACATTCTTATAGCAACTAAAAATATATCATTGAAGCAGGTAAACACTGAGACTCATTTTTCAAATCTTTGAAACCGTTTTCTACACTGTCACTTAAAAATTCAATTTTTATTGTTTACGTTGATCATATTGTTGACAATAAATTTTGGACCCATTCCCTCATTTACTTCTATGATTTTTGTTAACTAGTATCAATTAGTATATGTATATAGATAGTAAACATACATATGTGACGCTGCGCGAGAAAAGGTCCCTTACTCGAAAAAAATCGATTTTTTTTTCTAATGATTTATTACAAATGAAAGTTCGCTCTATAAATTAGTGAAAATTAGAAATTAATATCTTAATGACTTTTTAAGTTACGAGCAGTCAAAGTAGAAGACCTCCTCGCGAAAACTAGCCACACGACTCACTATACCTGCTCGCCGTGTAAAATCAGCGGCATTCGAGTAAGAGACCTTTTCTCGCGGAGCGTCACATATAATTATGAAGAATGTCACCTGAATGAAAAAGTCTAACATTTTCAAATCCAAAGATTGAACAGCGTTACTTAAATTTAAAAGATCACGGACAAACTAAATCTTTATTTTGAAGCCTTCTGATTTACCGAAAAAACCCATGCTAGACAGCTTTAGGCAGATAAGACCCTACAGAGATTGAAGACAGGGTAGAGAAAACCTTATTTTAGGTTTCTGTAGATTATAAAATGTGGACAAATAGTTCAATATGGCATCACCACAATTTTTACACGCCTTCATAATATTTATAATTCTAAAACTTAAACGGTAGTACTATTAAATATTACTAATTGATGCGTATTTTGAAGGAGGCTTTTAGGTGTGCTTCAGAAAAAAATATTTCAGGTTGAGATTGTTTATTTATCAGAAGTCATTAGGAGTTTCCTTTTTTTCTTTATCGTTAGAGAAAAGTTAATTCTTATATAATCCTTATGATCAAGGCCTCATTTAATTCTCGGAAGGATTCTCTGTAATTCTATTTGGATAGTGTTGATTGAAATTTGAACTTTCATTGTTTATAACAATTACAATAAATATGATTTACAAATTAATTTTTTCAATAAAACATACCCAAATAGAATTGCAGAGAATACTACAAAGAATTAAATGACGCTTTAATCATTAGGATTGGATAAGAATCGTAACTTTTCCCTAACAAGAAAGCCAAAACTAAAACTCTAAATAACTCCTCATAAATAAACAATTCAAACCTGAATTATTCATATCTGAAGCCCCCTTGAGAATACGCAGCAATTATTAATGAATATATTTTGGTCAATTTTATGAAGCATTATAAAGACGACCGAATTCTGAGATTAAAAGTACGTAGAAATTCATCCTTAAAATCTGAAAAATTGAGACTTCTCAGAAAAATTCTGAATCATTAACTGATATCAACATCATGAAAAAATCGCGATATCTGAATCATCTTTTCTGAATTGAATTGCAAATTGCACTACATTGTGCCATCATATATTTGCGACATAATAGTTTTTCTAGACACTAAAGTAGCGTTAAGAAAACCTATCAATTTAGAGTTTTAACTAGTGTAAAAAGAAGGATGTTATTTTCACGTGTAGGTGTACGTGCAGCGATTGAATTTCATATAGTTAAACCAATCGTCTACTCTTTAAATATAGTGGATTGTATATGTCGCATATGGTTGATTCTTATTGAGATAATTATCAAACCTTCATTTTTGTGGAATTTGTCCTGTCATAAGTAAGACATCCTGTGACTTTTATGCGGGCTAAATCATTTCTGTGATTCAATTTGATCAAAAAACGTGAATGCGACCAATTTAAATAACATGGCTTTATTCTGCAAAATAAGATATGTAGATCTTGCCTGATTTGAAATGGATCTAGTCATTTTTTTATTGAATATATGGGCTGATGTTCTTTTAACTGTAATGTTGAAAAATATGAATCAATCTATAACCTAGGAAATTAAAAGAATTATTATAGCTAGTTCTTTTGTGTTTTATTTTTAGGACGTTCAGATAAACAAGATTATAGGCTTTTAAAATTATGTCACGCATGTTTTAACTGATCCCTGGTCAGAGATTTTTTCAGTTTCAGCATCATCACAATTTTTTCAATTATTGGTCAACAAAAAATACCCAGTAATTTCCCGGTCCAGCGGCCACCCTGTAAAAGTAGTCTGGAAGCAAATTAGAGCGTATAAGATTTTCTACAAAAGTAAAATTAATATATTCTTTGGGATACTTTCGGAAATAATATGCTCCTCCAAAGTTGTATCCCTCTCTCCTCTATTGTAACAGACTGTGCGAAAAGTATTTTGGTCCTCTTAACTTAATTAAGGTGAGTAACATTTACATTTTACTTATATTGATGAACTCCTCAATATTCTTTCCAACTACACAGGAGGACATATAGCATGATCAACATATTGCATACTTCTGTTGTTGTAGTTACCATTAGGCCATAATCCCTTTCGGGGTAAGAGTCATAATTGGTTGTGTTGAATACACAGGAGATCACCAGTCTTCCGCCAACAGGTCAACCAGCACGCGACACTACCGACCGGTCACCCATCCAAGTACTGATCGCCCCCAACGTTGCTTAACTTCAGTGATCGGACGGGAACCGGTTTTTTGACCGTGGCATGGCCGCTGGTTTTGATACTTAATGTTTTTATATCTAATTGCCTGTCATTGTTGTTAGATTATAATTTGTGTACAGCGTTAAGTTTATAATGCCTAAAAATATTCCAAATCACGGTTTCAATGACGGTAATGCCCATACCCAGTACACATCACTGTTCATAAATGCTTCCTACTCGTTTAAAGACGAGCTTCGAAAAAAATACGACCCTCTATATAAATCGCATCAATACAATAAAGAATGAATTACTATTTACAAAGAAATCCATCGATTTTACGAAACATAACTTCAATGTGGAAGAAAGGCATTTATAAACAGTGGTGTATTTGTTTCTAATGACGAAGAAGCATGGTTGGTTAAAAGCATACTTTCCCCTGACGAACTTTTCATAACCTTTTTTTTTGTATTACACAAGACGGTTCTATTAGAAATCAGGTTTTTGAATTTTTTTGGGGAAAAACTAGTTCGTGTACTGTAGCATGCAGCATAAGCCCACAATTTTTGACACGGGGTTTTATTCTTCATCCTAAAAATTTGAAGCTTTCAATTTTGTTAAAACTGTTCAGTCATCAATCAATACACGTTATAAAAATGCTAACCTACAATTCTGGGCCAAAATGCTTTTTTGAAGAATGGCAAGACTCGTATATTTTATTCCATACAAATTACACTACGATTATCATTAAATTCTTCACTTTTCCCATGGTGTTCTGAATGGAGAGTACGATAATCATTTCTTATAATTTAACATACTTATCTGTCGTTTTTCTTCTGAAGACAATCAAACCTCAGTGTTAGGATTCATATGGAATAAAAATAGTTTCAAGAATAAAATTGTGGGTGAATAGACTAATTGTTTGTTACAGGGGCAAGCGTAACTCGTTATGAATTATAATTGGCTGAGTTGGATACACGGGATGACAGCAGTCTCCTGCCAACATGCCAACAGTGCGCGGTATTTTCGAACGGTCACCCATCGGAGTAATAACCGCGCCTAGCGCTGCTTAACTTCAGTGACCGGACGGGAACTGGTTTTAAAATCGTGGCATGGCCGTTGGCGCGAACATTAAATTTGAAAAGTCGCTTTTCTTCGCTAAAAAATATTTAGACATGATTTCGATACACGCAAGGAAGAAATATATTTATTCCTTGGCAATGCAGAAGCGTTATTTTGTCATTGTTAAAAGGCAAAAAAACTCAGAAAGTTCTCAATATTTTGCCTTGGACTAACCGCGCAACCATCTAGGTCAACAAGATTGTGACTCGTATCACTTTGATTAATTACATTAGCTTTTGGAAGTAAACGGTATTAAAAGGTCTTTGTCAGTGTCTAGTTTGTCTCGATCTCATAAAACTATGGACTAAAGTTGACTCATCCTGCATAAATCTTACCAACACACACGCACGCACATATTTACAGATCCTTGACTTTAAAATTATTCGTCCCAATAGACAACTCCGTAAATCCGAATCATCTTTACAAGGGATTTTACTTAATTTTACCCAGTTTTTTGAAATATTTTCTTACTTCAATAAATGTGAATAAGACGCAACAATTTCTAAAATAAAAATGAATTACTTTCTCTTGCACCAGCTCAGACGGTCCTTGCGAAAAAGGTCAACAAAACACAAAAAAGCATTAAAGGATAATCTCTTTGAATACTTACTGAATCAAAGTGGATTTTCCATACAGTTTCTTCCCCTCTGCGGGAGTCAAAAATTTAAAAGCTACTGTACACTGTATAGTTATCAGACATAATAATCACCAACGCAAGAATAGACACCGATGCAAATGTAGTACACACTGATTTTATCACAGCGACATTTCAGAAAAATACTAGCTTCAATTTTAAAAGCACCAAAATTGAGGATTTGATATGTATAGTACAAAAACTGTCAATGTTCAATATGAAAGTAAAATTCCTAGTACAAAAATGACGACAATGTTCCAATTACAATCACGCATATCTCTCCATTGTAATTTATCTCTTTTGGCACTTGTCAGTGCTTGTGAGTGCTTGTCAATTGTTAACTATGGTTCTGGCCATGGTGAAATAGAGACACGGTGTGTTCTTGCGCACAACCAATGAAAAAAAAACTTCCAGAACGCCGCCATGTTGGATAATTAACCAATCAGAAAGTGTTGCGGGAATTTAAGCCTAGAGTCCTATGTAATACAATTTCGCGCTAATTCATGTGATTTCTTGATTCCTCAATATGGCGGCGTTTTGGAAGTGCGCAGAACAGGAAGAGAATTGGTCCACGGAGGGAACACACCATGTCTCAATTAAACCATGGTTCTGGCGAAGATATTATCATGATCCACGAAGCTATGGTTTCGCCACGCGCATAAAAAAAAGTCAACCAATCAGCGAAGATCTCAAAATTCTCCCATTTTCAAATGTCGTCAAGCGGCAAATTTAAACCAATTCCACACTACATGTGCAAATTGTCGAATTGAATCGATAAGTCTCATGAATCATTCCCAAAAATCAAACGAAAATGATAAAATCATGTCCTTATGTAGGAAAAGTATAAAAATATACAAAGTTATGATATCAAGAATGTACAGTGCTTCTTTGAAACATATTCTACGAAATCATAATCTTTTATTCTGTTTGGAGTGTGAATTTTTCAAGAGAAAGAAGGTTTCAAAATTTGGGTATAGTAATGTTTTTCATTAGGAGGATTATTATGAATGAGCGTCCGGAGTATAATAAGACTTTAAAATTTGATTGGAGCAGTTATCTTTTCATTTTCTGACTTATTAGAAATAAATGATATACACATGTATAAATGGTTAAGAAATCCTACATTTTTTTATGAAATAATATTCCGAAACTCTAAACATGAATCGTATTGTTACATCAACTGTTTGTATATTATAAATATATAGTAACTATAGGAGTACAGATATAAGAAACACAGTATTAAATATATTTCTTCTGTTTAAGATGGATCTTTCTATTACGATATATTTATTAGTACTCTGAAAAGGTGCACATCATTCACTATAACGACGGAACTCGGCAATATGCGTTTGTATTAAATTGATATTTTTTAAACAGAAATCGGAGAAAGAAGATGACGTTACAAACGCGTTCCGAGTTGAAGATGTAAAGTTGGGTGCATGCATAGAGATGTATAATATCTCTATGGGTGCATGTCGGGCCTGGTGCGACAGCGACAGTCACGACAGCGTACTTTATTCAACGTGCGCATCAAGAAGGCCAACATAACCAACTCGATAGCTTCTATTTGGAACGCGTTTGAATAAAATATAAATTAATATATGGCCTGCATGGCTATGTTCTGCTCAGTGTAAATATAATACAGATCAGTAGTATTGGTATTTCACGATGTCGCGCAAAAAACACATGGGACCGCATACTGGACCAAGTTTTCTTTCTTTAATATCTTCGTACAAAATGATTTCTCACCATAAGTGTATTATGAAATCAGTTCTATTTTCTAGTACCATTAAATGGAATGATAGCATCGATCGGCAAGCCTTTATAATTATCGCACTAAATGGTCCTCAAAAAAGCTCATTTCCGAATACACTTATGATAAAAAATTATTTTATACGAAGATATTTGAAAAATAATGTTTAGTCCAACGCATTTGGTGCCAAAATGTTCATGCCGAGGGACTATTCACTTACAAATAAGATTAAGGCTATTTAGTGATTTAAAATTTTATCCGTGTCTAAAATAATTCTGGTTTGTTAAATCCAGTTGAATCAAGATTTTGATAAGCTACACAAGATTCGAGCTTCGCCCGAATTCTCGTTCTTATTGTCTATTATTCACTCTTATTTTCCGTTAATTTGACTGTATTTGACTGTATTTTGACTCAAAACTAGAGTACAATCTCATAATTTTCAAATTCCTTAACAACAGCAAAAAAGATTCAATTAAAAATTTTCCTAAAATTGCAAAACAGATAGTTGAAGATGGAGACAAATATCATGGTATGAAATTTCAAAAAGTGACTTTGGTTCTGACAACAAAAGGTGTTCTGTTGAAGAGTCCGGTTTTCCAATCACTGTTATTGTAAGTGACTTATTTGGTCCCCAAGTAATGGTCTTCCGCCAATCTTGCTCGTGGACAAGACGGGCCGAAAGGTTTCGAGAGACACTCGTAGTCCAGTATATTTAGTGGGATTCCTATATGTATAATTGCAATTCATTGGGTAAGAAAATTTTTTTTGCCATCTTTGACGTACCATATAGGAAGCTTAAATCCCAGCTTTCGACCATCTACGGCATCAACCCTCTGCAGGTATTCCACCATCTTGAATTAAGGGATGATTTTTTGTATCGCGTATAACAGTCGTATTTTTGATTTATTCAAGAAAACAGTTTATACCATTTTTCATTAAATCAATCGATTATACAAATAAAAAGAGGGTTAAAATTTTTTTTGGATCGAATATCTTTTTCGGTTTCGGTGCTATCGCAAAACTTTAAGGACAAAAGTTGTAACTCGTACAATCTTCTACAATTTTGCTTGGAACTTTTTTTTTGTAAGAGCAATTGTCTACTTACTGTAGCGTCTGAAACTTGCGCGCACCGCCACTCGGTAGTTGCCCAGTCAGAAATGGACAGTTGGCCCAACGTCGGTACACATTTGACCAACGCTTGGTAAACCACGTTGGCTCAAGGTTGGAATGATAACAATGATTTACGTCGGTCCAACGTTGTTTACCAGCATAAAAACAATATTGTTTCCCAGTGTCAGGATATCACCGTATACCAGAGTCGAGCCTACGCTGGCAACTGACTTTGATACGGTATTATACGTGAGTATACGATCAATGCTGGCAACTGATGTTGGTTTGATGTCTAAATGATAACAATAATTTACGTCATCCCAACGCTGTTTACCGATGCTGATCCGATGTCATTTACCAATCAAGTAAGCCGTTTGGGGGAGAGTGTTCAAACTACATTGGCATAGGATGTGCATAGGAATCACCAGCAAAAATCATTTTAATAACTGTGGCAACCAACGTCAATTTGGAGTCAGATTAAAAAGAATTTATGTCGGCCCAACGCTGTTACCCAGTATTGAACCCACGTTGGTATCCGACCCTAGTTGGACGTTAGCTACACGGAGAAACCTTGGTTAGTATTATGCATGAAACATAATTTCATATTAATCTAATTTCCGGATTGACAACACTTGAAATGATATATTTGTGTATTCTGAAAACATAAGATATTATTAAAGTATAAGCTGAAACAGAAA
>WSXT02100555.1:0-11458 GCA_011762715.2 Neuroterus valhalla
ACTCTTCCGAATAATTGCTGCCATTGCCGTATTTTTGAATATATCTTTATGAAAATTTCACAGAATATTCTTCGAATGTTATACTTTGATTTACTATTGGCTTTATTAATAATAATATTACAACTATGTTGAAAAAAAAATCACAAAAATGTACCTTTTTTTTGCACGAACTAACCTTACCCCGCCCTTAAGTAAACTTGATATAAAAAAAAATATATCAAAAATGAAGAAAAATTCAATAATTTTCATAGAAGTAGAGGTTTTCAGCAGTTTTTCAATTTTGCAACTCTGTGTGTGCATTACACTGTAAACTGAATTAAGCACGTATGAAGCCAAGCGCGTAGCGCGAGGTAAATACATTAACGAGCGCGAAGCGCGAGATTCGAATGACGCGCGCCCTAGGTGCGCTCAAACTTGCGAGCCGCTTGTAGTGCGCTATGCGGTTGTGCCCGCGCAGCAGGCAGATTTGGAAATTCAACTCTTTTAATTGATGATTCTTTTTTTTTGGTTAGAAACTCTTATGTTTGGTATGAAATTGTGTTTTCAAACTCAAAATATTACTGTTCCATTTTCGGTTGAAAGCAATTATTTTTTCAGTTAAAAATTTAATTATTTTGTTAGAACATTGTATTTTTTTGGTAGAAAATTAATCTTTCTGTTTGACAATTAATCTCCTTGTTTGAATATTCACTTTCATCTTTGAAAATTGAAGTGCTCTAGTTGAATATTTATCATTTTAGTTGAAAATTCATTCTCTCGGTTTGCAATTTAAACTGTTCATAATTCTTTCGGGAAATTCATAACTTTGGTTGAAAAATGAACCATTTGGTTATAAATCCATTTTCTTCATCGCGAATTATTTCCATTGTAAGTTTGACTATTTCAACTTTTGTAAAAAAAAATGGTATTTTTTGTGGGAAATGTGAGTATCTTTTTCAAAATTAATTTATTTTTTAAATTCTTGATCTGTTTTGTTAAAGGATGTTTAGATTGAATGTCACAGATTGAAATAGGTGTTTGCGTTTTGCGACAAATATGAATATGTTACTTTTAGTTGACCGGGAAAATTGAACAACTTGACCGGGAAAAACCGGGAATTTGAAATCGTCCGCCAAAGCGCCACCCTGAGAACATTCAAAATTCAATAATTTGGTTTGAAATTAGACATTTTGTGTCGCTGAATCTTTTACAATTTCAAATTGGAGTTTTCATAATTAAACAATTTTCAGTACTCCTTTTTAATATTTCAAATTCGAATTGCCCTGAATGTTATATTATTGTTCAATCTTTATATGTTTTACTTTTGTATAAAAGACTTTGAAATGAAAATTCTTCAATTCTGATGGCTTTTACTTTGAATTTGAACAACCTAATTTTTGTAAGACATGAGCTGCTGACCCACTTCGGCTAGTTGCGGGTTCGATTCCCGCCTCGCACTCTAAAGAGGTTGGAGATTCTTTTCTTGCTGATTTGAATTATAAATTGTTTTTTTTCGTATGGTTTGAATAAACAATTCAAGTATATTCTTCCTTACAGCAATTCGAAGAAATTCGTGGTTATGGAGGAAATTCATCTGCTGGCCAAGAGGTACCAAGTTCTCCGACTTCAGTAACTACGCCTGGAAGTCCCAGTACACCGGGAAGTGTGTACTCCAACCCTCACTCGTTTAATCCCATTGCTTGCGGCAGCTCTTACAACTCTTCTTCTTCTTCACCCCCGAATCGTTCGCAATTCCAACATCTAGGAGACATGGGATCTCCACCATCTCCAATTAACTCGACGTACTATGGAAGACCTATTCGGGGTTCTCCACCTTACAGGTATTTCTAATTATAAGTCATGTAAACCAAATAATAATTCAACATCTTTAACTATAATTCAGAAGAATTTGTCCGTTTTCTTCTAGTGATTGTAGCAGCCCATCTACGGATTATTCTCACATGAGTGGATGCAATGGTTCCCGTTCTAATTCACCTGCTGATTCGGAGACAAGTGGCGTTAGTAGCATGGATGGTTCCCTTTCCGATATTATGGTAAATTCAGAAATTCAAACGAAACTTTCTTCCCGTTCAGTTAACTCTTTAGGTGGTAAATTTTTATATCAATATCTTCACATCTGTTTTTAGACAAATTCTTATTTTAATAGAATCTTGTCTACATTATAGAAACAATAGAGAGATAAAGTTTCTTTTGTATCCCTGGATAAATTATTCTTCAAAAAAAATTGAAAATTAAGATTTGAGTCCAGCTTGTCTACCAATATTAGATTTTCTTATTTTATATCTTGACGAATATTTTAATTACCTTAGTATCGGATATTAATGGTTCCAGTTCTCTATTCATTATTTTACTACAATTGGATCAGATATAAAATAATATGAGCTATATCTAATTTGAAAGTTCGCAATACTTTTTGTCTGCATTATAAAAGTATTTTATAAATTTTTGTTTACAGAACTGTTTATCGTTGAACTCGTCCTCTCATCAATGCTACCCTCAATCTCTGAGTTCTCTGATGTCTCCCGAAATGGAAATGTGTCCAGCAAACAGAGCAGCCGCTTTTCAGCGCATGGCAGAAAAGAAATATTTACCTTCACCACATCAGCTACATCAACAACATCATTTTCACCATCACCCGCATAATCATTCCCGGAATCATCACCACAGTCAGTCACATCCTGGGAGCTTTTTGAATTCATACTTGTCCTCGGAGAAAAGTTGTTGTCCCACTGTGAATTCTCACATGATGATGCGTTCTCCACAACCACCACTACCCGATTTCTACATGTCCCTCGATCGAGCTGCACGTTGTCACAGAAATGCTGCTGGTAAGTATAATTGAAAAAAAGATCAGGATTATTATTCGTATTCGGCTCTTTTTCTTCTCTATCCGTAGACTTAAATCCAAATTATGTTCTAGAGAATTTTTTATGGAAAGTGACATGATACCATATAAGTTGAATGTCATTAGAGTCTTGTATTGGAAAATACAGATTTTACTTGTATAAATTATAAAAAGGAATTTTTCGAAATGAAAACTTGAATTGTTATTACTGGTCTTTAATCTATGCAATGAAAAACAAATTTTGATACTTATTATCTGAAAAATTATAAGTTGAATTAATTGCGCAACTGAAAATTGACAGCTTCCGCATATATTAAACATCTGAGTCAAATTGCAATAATAAAAGTATAATTTGTCAATGTTTCCTACAAACTTATATTTTCCTGAAATTCTTTGGCGTTATAAAAATATCTTGGCTCTCTTAAGTAGGTATTACTAGAATTATGAGCAATGAAAACTTTAAGGCCCCCACCTATTTATTTTCGAATCCTGGAACAATTTAATTTTCATGTTGATTCGATATTTTTATATTTTCCAGCACTGTGTGAAGCTACACGTACATGGAGAGGAATTTTGCCGCAGCGTACACAAAAACCGACTGGCTACTCTCCCAAAGTTTTCCTCGGCGGAGTACCTTGGGACATTACGGATGCCATGTTGGTTGCGGCTTTCAAGCAGTTCGGGCCGATTCGCATCGAGTGGCCTGGTAAAGAGCAACCAACTCAGAAAGGATATGTCTACATAATTTTCGAATCTGAAAAACAAGTTAGTAGCGTCATAAATCATAAATATACAGAATTCATATTAATTTTGAACTTGAAAGACCTTTTGTTTTTTATTTTTCCCTTTGAATATGTATATAATTATGCTCAATGATTCTTATTTTTATCATGTGATAAAAAATGCAGTGAAAATTAAAAATATTAATTTTTTTATTTTCAGGTCAAGGCTCTCCTCTCATGTTGCACACACGAATTTGCGAATGGCGGAAGCTGGTTCTACAAAATCTCTTCGAAACGGATGAAAGCCAAGGAGGTATTTTGAATATCACATATATCTTAGGGTTATCTTTGACTGTTTTTTCATTCAATTCAATTATCTGGAAAATGGTTTAATTCTTTGTGTTTATATATTTCAGGTACAAGTAATCCCATGGGCTTTGAACGAAAGCAACTACATTAAGTCTTCATCTCAAAAGCTGGATCCGCAGAAGACTGTATTCGTCGGAGCTCTTCATGGAATGATGACTGCTCCTGCATTGGCTTTAATCATGAACGATCTCTTTGATGGAGTTATTTACGCTGGTAATTATGAATTTACTAAATATCGTTTCCTTCTCATTCAATTCAAGATTTCTCATTCACAAATTGTAACCTCATGAATTGGAATTATTAAATTAACTACATGCTCGGGTTGGATTTGAAGTTTACAAACGGTGTTTTCCTGCTTCTTGGATTGAGAATTGCCAACATTAATTCATTTATTTTAAACTAAATTTTTACAGGAATTGACACGGATAAACACAAATATCCGATTGGATCCGCCCGTGTGACATTTGATAACACTTGCTCATACATTAACGCTGTATCTGCCGCATTCATTGACATCAAAACCGCAAAATTCTCGAAGAAGGTAATTTTTTAGATCATCCTCATTTCTAAAGTTGTCTAAAGTTATAATTCCAATTCTAAGTATTTAAAACTTATGAAGATATTTAGGAAACGGATACCAATGGGAGAACTTTGGAATTTACTATTTGCCTTGAAAGTTATGTTGCACTCATTTCTTTCAAAATAAGAGGGAGAAAAGTCCAATAATAATATAAATTCATGAATCATAAAAATGATTTGAATTTAAAAAAGAATTTCCAGTCAAGAAGTCATTGTATTTTCCTGAAGATATCTATGCAGAAGTAACTGAAGGTATATTTTTAATAGGGTCGTCATGCAAGTTTAGATGAAATAATTTTTTAGTAGTTAATTTCAAGCTAAACTCCGAGCGCCATTGGCTTTTAATAACAATTTGGATGAAAAAGTTATACCATGCAATACAAAAGTATATTTCCTATTTCTGGGGCCGTCCATTGGCTAAAAATTAGTTTTCTTTTGACGTCTCAGCAGAAGTTCGTCGTAATATTCTTGTTTTTCTCTTCCTTTTTCCCTAAAAGGGTTGCTTTGCTAAATATTTTCTTCATAGAAACATGTGAACTTTGCTATACATATTCGAAAATGATCTTCATTTTTTGAAAATTAAACAAATGTGTCTTAGGTAAATAGGACTTGAGGTTTAAGATAGCCAAAATTGAATACTTTTGAATGATTGTAAACATTAAAGTTGAAAAAGTTGAAAAATCTTTATATCATCAGTTTCAATTTGAAAAGTCTTGAATTTTTCATTTGATTTTTTATTTGAAAATGTTTGGACTTGGACTGGCTTAAATTTGTAAACGCTTAGAATTTATCAAAACATCGTATCAGAGAATCATAAGAATAAAAAAGCTCTTGATATCAAACAAAAACTGTACTTCTTTTGGAGAAATAAAATACATTCATTATAATGTTGTGTTTTTGAGATTACTTTTATCAATTTCAAAATTTCATGATGAAACTTTCAAATACTTACAAAAATTGTTAGAGCGCCTGTGGATTTACAGAATGTAATAATAAAAAGTCTTGAATTCTAAGTTTGGAACTTTGCAAATTTTCAAATATTCAAATTTAAGTTTTGATTCCTGGAATTGTTATATTTTCAGGGTGGCGACTTGACCGAGAAACCGGGAAATGACCGAGAATTTTATTAACCGGGGAAAAACCGGGAAATGACCGGGAGTTTGATTAAGAACCAGGAATTCACTCGAAGAACATTTTGCAAATTTGTTGCTCTGTGAAATTTTTTTAGCTGACTCAAATCTGATAATTGATTTGATGGTAGGGAGTTTCAGAAAATAATCATAGTTTTTTTAGGACAGGGAGTTTCAGGAAAGAAGTAGAATTTTACTTGGAACAGTGAATTTTTTACATGTAACGGGAACTTTTTAAACTAATTATAATTCGGATTTAGAAGAGAGGAATTTTAAGAAATCGTTCCTCCAATTCAAAACTCGACACAATTTTAAAGTCCCCTCTACCTTATTTCAAATAAAGAAAGTACTTCAAGCAGTCTTTAGAGCAGAAGTATTATTCGGGAGAAGAAATATTTCTGAATTATGATAGGAAGCTTGTTTACATTGTTCTTTGCATACTTTTTGATTGAAAAAATCCACTATTTGTTTGAAATTTACACTTGTTTGTTCAACATCCTTGTTTAAGTTGCATTATTTCGGTTCAAAATCCACCTCTGATTGAAATGGTAACTACTTTGTTAAAAATCAACTCATCTTTTTTTGGTGAAAAGTCAAGTATTTCTTTGAACATAGATTTTTGATTCCGAAAATGAAACTATTTCTTTGAGAATTTATGTACTTCGTGGAAAATTTGCCTTTTTCGTAGAAAATTAATCTTTATGGTTAAAAATTCGTCTTTTTGATTGAAAATCATCTATCCTTCTAAAGATTCACCATTATACCTGAAAATTCATTCAGTTTTTGTTGAAAATTAATTACTTCAAATGAAAATTCAACTGTTCCATTTTTATGGAAAATTGATTTTTTCAACTTCAAAATTCGACATTTCGGTTGAAATTTGTCTTTTTGAATTGAACATTAAATTATTTTGTTGAAACTTCACATATTTTGTTGAAAAATCGATTTTTTGGTTGAAAACTATCTTTTTCTGCGGAAGTTAATATTCTTCTTCGAAAATTCTCCTTTAAGATTAACAATTCAAGTTATACAGTGAAACATTTTTCATTTTAGTCGAACATTCATCTTGTTGAGAACTCTTCATGTTTGGTTTAAAATTAATTTTTCAATCAAAAAATTTCACTATTCCATTTTTGTTTGAAAATTTCTATTCTCATGGTTCAAATTTCAACCATTCTTTTGAAAAATTGTATTTTTTGATTGAAAATTAATTATTTTCCAAACATTGAACTATTCTAGTTGAATGTTCATCATTTAATTCAAAAATTCGCTTTCTGGTTTAAAATTCAACTACTTTAGTTAAACATTTACAATTTCATTTGATTTTTCATCATTTTCTATGAAAATGTAATAATTTGTTTTAAAAGTTGGGGTTTTTTTTTTGTTGTAAGTTAGTTTTTTGTGTTATAAGTAATTTTGTTCAACTGAAAATCTAACTTATTCCAATTGAAAATTTCATAGTTTCAGTTAAAAATCCATTTTTTTCAATTTATAATTCGAGTAATACAATTTTCTTTGGCGATTTATCATTTCAGTAAAGGTTAAATTATCTGTTTGAAAACTCAACTCCTTCAGTTAAAGACTATTTGTTTGAGTATAAAGCACTTATCCTTGTTCTAAAATTGGGTTTTTAAACTAAAAATGTTACTGTCCCATTTCTGGTTGAAAAGAATTATTTGTTGATTTTGAAATGCTAATATTATGTTAAAACATCATGTTTTTTCTTAGAAAATTATTGCTGCTATTTGTAAATTATTCTTCTTGTTTGAATATTCACCTTCATGGTTGGAAATTGAAGTAATCCAGTTAAATATTTATCTTTTTAGTTGAAAATTCATCTCCTTGTTTCGAAATTCAGCTGTTCTGGTTGAAGATTCATAGTGTTATTTGAAAATTTATCACATTGGTTGAAAAATAAACTGTTTTGTTAGAAATCCATTTTTCTTTGTTATCGCAGAATAATTTTTCAAATTGTAAGATTAACTGTTCCAATTTTCGTAAAAAAATTATATGTTTTTGTTGAAAATTAGAGTATTCTCTTCAGGTTTGATTTGTTGTGTTAAGGAATGTTTAGATTTGAATAACAATAAATGTTAGTGTTTTGCGACAGATATAAATATGTTACTTCTAGTTGACCAAAAAAATTCGAAAACTTGACCGTGAAAAACCGGGAAATGACCGGGAATTTGAAATCGTCCGCCGAATCGCCACCCTGATTTTAAATATTTTACATTTTTCACAATACGTAACGCCTGCATAATACATAATGCTAGAGCTGTGATATTCACCTATTCGGAAGACCTGTACGAATTATTATTTATAAATCGGTGATCTAAAAAATATAGTCAAAATGCGAATGTTTAAGTAAGACATTTTTTATAATGAGTGCTTCAAGTCGGCTTCGTTGAATTTTGAAGAATTCTCAGGTTTATGTTATTATATCCAAAAGCTGAAATATATTGTACTATAGTGAATATTCGATCTGAAAATTGTTGATTGAAGTTCAAATTTTTTATTCTGAAAGCGTTTAACATTTTTTAATGTTGTGTCAGAGAAGCATACAAATTTAAACTGAAAATGTTTGGTTTCATCATTGAATTGATGATCATGTTGAAGTGCAGCAAATTAAAAAATAAATTTTTCGAACTTTGAAGAAGCAAATTTCACCATCAATCCTATTGCATTCAGCGCGAATTATAGGTTTTCTTCTGAACAAAAGAAAAAATCTTTTCCACGAAATAGTTTTTTGTATTTCGGATTACTATTATTATTTACTTACAAAACCTAATTTCAATTTCAGTTTTTATTCAATTTCAAAAAAAATCCTGAAATATGTATGTACCTTTTTTCTAATTACAGATTCAAGTCGATCCCTACATCGAAGATGCTCTCTGCTCCGCATGCAACGTGCAACAGGGACCCTACTTCTGTCGCGAATTGGTAACTAACTTGAACAAAAGTCATTCTCTTAATTTATATCCCTATTGTTTCTTAAATTAAATTTTCAATTATATTTTCCAGATGTGCTTCCGTTATTTCTGTCGCAACTGCTGGCAGTGGCAACACTCAACTGATTCAATGCGAATGCACGAGCCGTTGACTCGCAACTCGAAAAGTAGCCAGATGATTGGAATGTCATCGAATTTGGGAGCCAGCCTTTCCCGATTGTCCAGCAGCTCTGCGGTTTAAAAAGCTCGTTGTCGATGCAGAGCCACGTTCAGTTTGTTTTGACTAGTTATTTGTATACGGACACTGCACCGATATTATAATTCATTCTCAAGTACGGTGCAAGCTCAGTTTTATCGCAATGAGCTGCGGGCAGCTGGTCTTGACGAAATAGGTACCAGAATTCGTTTATAGTTTAACTATAAAAACTCAAGAATTCGTTTCGTTACGTTACGTTATCTTTACTACGTGAGCGAAACACGCAGAAATTGTAAGGTGTGTTAAGGCGAATTTAAATCTCACATGGAACGTGGTCGATAATGTGGAATTCCACGTTTCTGTGAAGACCATTTTTTTTTATTTATTGTGCGTTTATTTAGGGACTGCGTCTCTCGTTGTCGTTTTATAAGAAATCGATAAGTAGAATCGCCAAAAGTTCCTCACAACAATGATGTGATACTTGTTATCATGCCTTTCGTTGAATTAAGGGCTCGCTCGATTGTGGCTTTTATAGTGACAATGCCTTTTTATCTGATAGTTCTTGATCAAACTACGCTCAGAGTCGTGATTCAGTGTCACTGCGATCGATCAGCCTCTTGCGTTCTCAGATTTTTTTATTTTCATCTCCATCGAGTTCAATGAAATCTTGGATTCCGTGATCTCATTTTCTCGATTGCGATACAGAGGGAAATTGAACAACTTCAAGAGAAAATCAATAAAATATTGAATTATTTTGTCCTTTTGATGCTGTATGAAATTTTTCTGGGGAGATGTTCAATTTCGATTCTGCGGCGCGTTTTTTCTTGGTGATTTGAAAAGATTTTTCGGCACTTGATGGAGTTGAAAAGAAAGCATTTATTGTCCGTTTTGAGCAGCACGATTTTCGTTTAAATTTCGCAGTGCATTAGACACAGTTAATAAATTGTCGCCGATTAAAATTGAAAATAAGTCTCGTCCAATTGGCGTGTTGCCTTTTCGCGTCGATTGAAATAATGGGTCTCTGTTAGTTTTACTTTAGATTTATACAGTGTATGAAGATAGGTAGACTGCCACTGTAGACTTAATTTATAATTTATAATTATCATTAGTCGAAGCGGAAGAAATCCGCTTAATTTATTGGACTGTTTAATCGTTGACGAAACGGAGAAGTACATGGTCTACGATTCTGATGCGGATTGTAGGAAATCGATTCGGTTTTTATTTTTTGTTACAATCTTACGTCTTGTATTTTGTTTCCAAAGCCATTTTCAAAATCGAGTTGCTCATATTTTGATATGATTTTGTTAAACGATGAAAATTTATACCTTTTGCAGATAAGCTATTGTTTTTTTTTCTTTGCCAAGTTCTGTTCTTCCTTTTCCTACATCCTGAATGTTAGATTTTACCTCGTTATCAATTTTATCGTGTTCTGAATTTTATCGAGTTATCAATTTTACGAAGTTATTCATTCGGAATTTTATCAAGTTTTCAATTTTATCTCGTTACCAATTTTACCTGGAAGATGAAACTAAAGGCATTCGATTGTTTTAATTGGAAGGAAAGCCTTTCGCGCTTTTTACCAAAGATAACGTCTCTGCGTGAATGCAGCTTTAATAATGTAACGCTAAAAATAATTAAGAGAATTATGCCGTTAATGTTTTTAAGTATATTTAACAATCTTAGATAAGGTATCAATAGCGTTGTTCGAATAAAATTTCAAGTCAAACTTCATCGTTTCTTTGCAATGAACTGAAAAATTGCTTTTTCAGATGATTAAGAGATGATAAATTTTACAAACTAGGGGAAACATTTTCAATTTTCCAAGATTGGAAAAAAATAATATCCTGCTGCCTGTTTGGCAGGTCATGAATTCTTGCGATTCAAAGTTACAAGTACGATTATACTACAAGTGCGTATAGGTAAATAAAGTATAACGGAAATAGAAACAATTTTTATTTAAGAACCGACATTATTAGAAAACTAATTGAATAATTAATTTATACCTGTTTGAGATCATTTCCATTTTATAATCAGGTTTTTTTTATATTGAGAGAAACCAATATAAAAGGAAGTGAAAAGTAATAGTGTTATTAAATATTTAAAGATGAAAGTAAGCCTAGAGGAAAATATACAATTTTAATTTTTTATATGTACATACTCAACACATAGGGTTTTCCAGGATTTTTTGTGGAGAAATATTAGAAGATAGAAGGAAACAAGCTCGTGTGCCGGATAACCAATTAATTGGGATTTTGAATTAATAGCAGACAAGGACATTTTCAGTTATCTTATAGCACAAAATAATTCGGCAGGACCATTTAGAGAAAATAAATAAAAGTACTTTCGAGATACTTCCATGCTCTATCGAACTAAAGAAAGTTCGCTTACAAAAATCTATCAACTTTTCCCGAAGTATAAACAAAGCTCCCTGCCAGACTTCTAGAGCTATCCACAAGAGTCTGCAGATCCTCATACGAGTCCTTCAGAGCGTCCTGCGAAGGCTGCTGAAACCTCCTATAAGGGCCCTCAAGCGTCTATAAAGGCCTCGACGCAGGTATCTGGAGCTGCTCACAGAGCCTTTGTACCCTCCCATAACAGGGCGTCTAGCGCACCTGGAAAACCTGGAATGCCTGGAAAACTCAGGGAAAAAGTGTATTCTGAAAAAAACC
>WSXT02100566.1:0-11457 GCA_011762715.2 Neuroterus valhalla
CCAGTTTATCCCCATTATCCAGAAAATGTACGGTAATTTACCAAATTTTTGATCTTACGTAAGATTTCGGGGGGAGGGAGGAAGGTTGACCAAATCTTACGAAATCTTACATGGGGGGGGGATAAAAAATGGATAAGAAACGTCTTACGTAATTTAAGTACGGCCCCTAAGGAGAAAGCAAATAAAACATGAAAAAATAATACTTTTCTTTTTGAAAAAAAATTGAGAAAATGATTTATCCTGTATGTTTGAGCTATCATCAATTCCATTATACAAACTTCGATCAGCTAAATAAATCTCAGAAAGCAATAAATTTGCAGGAGGTTTTCATTAAAATGGAAAAAAATTCCAATTCTTGCTCTCATAAAGTATATAGATGAGATATCTTCTCAATTCATAGAAAGAGAGCGGTCATTTCTCGTATTTTTACGGTAAAATTTTTAATTGTCTAGGTTGAGTCAAGAAAATTCCCGTTTCTTAATCAAATTTCCCGTCATTTCCCGGTATATGAAATTCCCTCCTTTTACCAAACTGCCTTCTTCTCGTTCTTCAAAAACTTCTTACTCGCATGGGGCACTGTCCTCTCCTAGAAATTTCCTTTTTCAACCTCACTTACCTTTTTTTATATTCCCTCCTTTCCTTTCACTGTTTCTCGCAGCTCCTCTAAACTATCTCTCACTCTATTTGTTGTAACTGCATATTTTATGTAATATTTTAGTACTGCTGATCACTAAACTTACCAACTTGGTCTTTCATAGAGATATGAAACTGCACTAGTTCTTGAGCATACGACGATAAATCTTGTTCAATATTTTCGAAGCGTGTCGACATGTTGTTCCTGAACTGCTGTCCGAGATTTTCATTCTCCTCCTCAACGCGTCTAGAAATTTGATTTAATATTATAGACTAAAATACCTCATAAGCAGAAAATATGATAAGTATCATATTATTTATCAGACGAAAATTCAACGAACTTACGTTTTGCGAACTATTTTTTCATGGAGTTTGTGAGTATCAGTAGTTGCTGTTTCTGCAACTTCCAGTAGAGTTTTTGCTTGGGTTAACAACATTTTTTCCTTTTTCGCGTGATTCTCGACAAGATGTTTCTGCACCTCTCTATCGAATTCTGTTACTTTTAGAACATGTTCAGTAGTTTTCAGTGCATTCTGAGTGGAATCTAACTGATCTTTTGTTTGATATAGTGTTTGAGTCTGAGTCTTGAACTCTGACTGTAATTCGTCAAACATTTTCTGAACAAAAAAAGAAATATTAGTTAATTTTAGTGTTGGTCTTTTCGACACTCTGCTAACAAGATACAAAAAACACTTACTTCCTTGGCTTGCATGGTTTCTTCCAGAGCCTTTATGTGATTAATCTTTTCTTCGATCTCTTTTCCTTGATAATCGATCTGCGTTTGCATCTCCAAATAATTTTCCTGGGCGAGATAAACGCCATTGCGTTCTCGAGTGGCTGCCAAGTCACGTCGTAATCGTTCAATTTCTTCAGTATACTCCTTGAGTAACGCCTTCTTCGAAAGCTTTTGGTTGATTTCAGGTCGATTTGTGATATTCTTGGCTCGATGTGCATAGTCGAGGGTAGAGAGTGTTTCATCAATATTCACACTCGCTGGCGAAATCGTAGCTATAATGGAAGTCTTTGTTCGACCTCCTAACGATTCCTGCAAAAGTCGAGTTAATTTCGACTCCCTGAAATCCAAGTACATAAAATTAATTACATAGAAGATTTAGAATAAGCTAAAAGGAATATAATTTTAAAATTATAATACCGATAGGGTATGTGAGGAGCTCGTTCCACAAGAGCAGTAATAACTCTCCCAAGAGTTAATAAAGACTGATTTATGCTTCCAGCCTCTCTCGCCCTCCTATCAACAGCACCCGATCTTCCAATATTTTCACTTCCCGCGAGATCTACCAAATTCAACTTTCCAATTTTCATAAGTTCCTCTCCGTCAACCGTATTCTCCTTTATATGAATGGTGATCGAAAAAACGGTATGTGATCGACTGAAAAAAATTGTTTTAGAATAAGGAAAATGACGAAAATAATTGAAGATTTCAAACTGGTCGTAGCAAATACCTTGAGTGAGCGTTCATTAACGTGGCAGCAGTTTGCCTTTTCTCTGAGCCCCTTTCGAGGATTTTGTAGACCTCGCTTTTGTTGTGAACCGTTACTTCTTCCAATCCATGAATTATCACAGCACCTTTTTTCGAAGCATCTTCGTAAAGTCTGATTTTTGATGCATCGTCATTTGGAGAGAGAAGATCGAACAATTCCTCGTTGTATAACTCCAGGAAACTTACACGAACGGAGTATTCCTGAGCATCAAGTAAACGAATCTCGTCGAACAACTGACTCAGAGAACGTGGAATTATACCAGCACTCGTATCCTGGAAATGAAAAACATGTAGAACATTATATTTAACGAATAAGAGAAGTTCAAGTCTGATTCGTAGAGTAAATTTGGTATTTTAGGGTCTATCTACAAAATTCTTGGGAATTTAAATTAACCAGGACTCCAAAGATCATATTTGGATAAAACCATCTTAAATGTCTTCTCTTCCTTTATTTTTTTCTGATCTTTTTCATTTCCATTTTTTGTGAATCATAAAAAACATTTAGATGATGTTTTTAATTCTTTGACCCCCTTTTCCTCCTTATTGTAAGGTTCCGTAAGATTTTTATGTACACCCTCCCTCCCCTTTCGTTCTTTCGTAAGATTTTATATTATTTTTACTCAAAATATCAACAATATATCAATTTTGTACACTGTCAACGACATTTTAGAATATTTCCAGTGAAACTGAACGAGGTTTCTAAAGCTTCTTGAAAAACTTTGTGAGATTTCAAAAGATCAAAAAGTTTGAGAGTACTTTAACCGATTTCAGATTTTTTACAAGAGGTTTAATAGATAGTTTTATGAGTAATTTCGAAGATTTGAAGAATTTAAAGAAAATACCTAGTTCGATTTCAGAGACAATCTCAGTTTCTTCCAAGGATTTCACCAAATTTTTAGGGGGTTTAAAAATTTCAATCATATTTTGAGAGATTTTACGGAATTCCAAGGGATATCAAAGGAATTTGAAGAATTCAGAACGATTTCCGCGGATTACAAAGGATTTTGAGCAATTGCGAAAGACTAAGAAATATTTTAAGAAAAGCCACGGGATTTCTAATGATTTCGAAAGACTTCAAAAGATAGCATAAGATTCAAAGGGTTTTGAAAAAAAATCTGAAGTAGATCAACGATTTTCAAAGGATTTTGTTATAATTACGAGAACTTTCCATAGCTTGTAAAAGATTTGATGGGTTTCAATAGATTTTGAGAGATTATGAGGGATTTTCAGGATTCCAACCGATTTCAGATGATTTTTGCGGAATCTCAAAGAATTTGATGGAACTTCAAAATATTTGCAGATTCCAAAGGATTGAAAAGAATTTCAAAGGGGTTCCAAATATTATAAAGGATTTAAAGGGATTCAAAGGAATTTGAATCGCTTCAAAAAAATTTCTATAGATGCTCAAGTATTTTGAAAGGCTTCAAGAGTTTTGGAAAGACTCCGACAAATCTCAAAGATTTCAATGAATTTTTAGAAGGATTTGAAAGTTTTCAAGGGATCATGTAATACCTCCAAATATTTTACGAATTTCAACGTTTACAGGAATTTTACGAGATTATGTAAATACAATATCCATGCAATTCAAAGAATTTCAAGGAATTTGCCGGATTTTCAAGATCGCAAGGATTTCTAGAGATTCCATGAAAAATGTACACCAGATTTCAAGAATATTTAATTACTCGACCTACTTATTACAAAAACAAAAATAAAAAGGGCAATCAAAATCTAATTCTTCCAAATCATCCATGACAAATACAGCTAAATTTGAAGAAATAACAGAACCTGAAGGAGTACAAAATTTGTCAACTAAATTTCTTTAACCAATTTCAAAGATATACTTGGAAACATAGTAAATCATTGCATATTCATCCGGAACTATTTTTCATCATGATTTTTTGAAATGTGACAAGAGAAAAAAAGGTTAAAAGAGATTTGGAGGTTGCCTTCTTTTCCTTTTTTTCTTATTTGGTTTTTTCAATTCAAATTGGGACATTGAAGAGTCTTTTGCCCAAATTGGACCGTTGGGTTCTTGTTTCTTCATAGTTCTCAAGAATTTCGTAATTAATTTGAAACTTGGTCGAAAAAGGAATTCAAATTTTGATTTACTCTGAATCTAATTTCTCAGATTTGGATTTTGTCTATCGGAGTAACAAAAAACTTACACTTTGCCAGTGTAATGCAGGATCATTACTGTAACCTTCCATTGTAAACGTTTTCCCGGTACCAGTTTGACCATAAGCAAACACAGTGCAGTTGTACCCTGCAAGTACTTCCTCCAGTAATGGACTGACGACTGCATTATAAACGTCTATCTGTAAAATCGAATTTAATGTAAAATGTAACTTTATAAAGCTACTTTTTTGTATTTTCACGTGGAGACAATGATTAAACGTTCTTACTTGTTTTGAGGAAGGTCCAAAAACTTTGTCGAAAGAGAATTTTTTGGAAATCTTGTCCTGTGGCCTTTCCCGCACCACTACATCCTTGCAGGAAGGAACATCAACTACGGTGGTTGACTTTTGAGCTCTTTCCGAATTATTTGTTGGCCTGAAAGTAGAGTCATGAATTAATTGTTATAAATGTTAAAATTCAAGGCATATAAAGGACATTCTCAGTGATACAATAATGTAATAAATTGAAGTTGCAACTAAAAATCATCTATTTGACACGATTTATATAGAAATTTATAGTTTTGACGCCATCCATATTTTTTTATAGAATTACGGGGGATTCTGGAATCATCTCGAAGCAAATATGAAGAATTATTATATATTATTCACAGTCTTATTCAGTGATTTAAAAGCACTACATATAAACAAATAGGTAATTTGAATCCGTAACTCACTTTAAAAAGGTTAGGTGCATTAATCGTTTAAAAGGAATTTTGGAAGACTGACGAATAATGTGAAAAATTATGAAAAAATTATTTTCGCTCCAAATGGTTCTTATTTTAGGTCTTAATGCAATTTTTTTTTTTAATTCTTTCTATTCTTTTTGAGAGAGATTTTCCAAGCCTAAAAAGATTTTTGATCGATTGACCAATGGTCACGAAGGTTTACTCAAGCGGAAAAAAAGGATCGTTTAAGTCATCTTCATAAGATGATATTCTGAATAATAAATATTGTCTTGGTTTTCATTCTGCTCATATGCAGTAGAGAAGAACTTCACAAAAATTTATCTATAATTCTTTGCCTTACACAAAAAATTTTGTTTTAGTAAATTTCGTTGAGAAATAATTTATTTTTGTTTACATACAAAAGTTTACTTCATAAAAAGGAGGGCTATAGAGATATTATCTCAGGACTGAAAAAAAATGTTTGCAAACATACTTCATTTTTGTTTGAAGATAAGGTGAAATAAATTTTTTTTTTTTTGTTTCTGCATAACAGGATTTACAGAATAGCAAAATTAGTAGCAATTGAAAAATATCGAAATTACTGTAAAAATATTTTGTTTTTATGCTGCACTTTCTGAAAAATTAGTTTTACTGAAGGAAATATAAAATTCAAAGTAAAGTTAGCGTCTTCGACTCGCTCTATTGACCAGAAAAAGTATCCTAAAAAATAAGAATTAGAGTAGTCAAGAAACAGCCTTTTCAATTCACTCCGGAACTAGTTTTTCGTATAAAAAAGTAGTGTAAAAAATACATGAAACCAAACAAAAGAACGGATGGAGAGGTGAGAAATCTTTCATACTTTTCTGTACGTTCTTCAGAAAGAGTGTAATCGGATGTCCATTAATTTGACCACATATTATTTTCTAATAGCGACCAGTTCTCGCTGAAAATTGACTTTTTAAAAAGTTTTACTTTAAGTTGAATATTTAAATATTGATTCTTATGCAGAAATATATAAATATATCATTTTTCACTAGTACAGAAATGTATTTTACACAAAAAACATGCATACCTTCAAACGAAAAGAATAATTTCCAACTAAACAGTTCGACTCCCTCGTGAAATTATGTAAATATAACATTCCAAACACTTGTAAGAAGAAGAGTTATCTAGAATTGGGGCTTGAAGGATTAATTTCCAAAATTTGTGTTAAACATAGAAACGCTGACAATAGAAAAATTTAAGTAGGTATTAAATAATAACTTCAACAAGAACTTTATGTTCTGTTCAATTTTGGTTTATTTTTCTCTTTCCTAGGTAGAGTAGTTCCCTAAGGCATATCTTTCTTTCACTTTTTTTGGAACTGACATTTGTTGTTCAGATAAATTTTTTATATTATTTTATTTGAAAAAGTAGCAACGTAATAAACAAAAGTAACGGTGAAGTATAACTTTTGTCTGGCAATATGTCATACACTAAAGAAGGTACACGAAGATTGAAGGAGTCATCGTATACATTTATATCTAGAATTATTCAGGGATTTAAAAACACTTTATGTAAACAAACAGGTAACTAAAATTTGCAAGCCTGTTTAAAAAGGTAAGTTGCATTAATTGTTCAGATAGTATTCCGAATACTGTAAGAGAATCTAAAAAAGAAAATAAGAAATGATGTGAAGAAAACAAGAGAAATCTTTGTCCTGAAGAAGATTCAGCAACATCAATTCGTGATTCGAAGATTGTACTCGAAAATCGAGGTTAAGTCTACGATTAAAAATGGAACTGAAAATCGTAAATATTGTAAAGGGCAGATACACATTTTAGGAGGGAAAGAAGAATTTTGACATTTGTGTTAGTGTATTGGACGCTTGTGTTTTGAATGTACCTGACACGGACGAAGACCTGGATATGCTGGTTTTTGTCCCTCTTAGTGGCACGCGTATCATTCATTTTCAGACTTTTTTTGTAATCACCTGATCGTCGTATTAAAGTTTACACGCGTGGACACAGATAAACGTCAAATTGCTTTCTTTGAGAAGCAATTTGTACAAAATTCGTCCTCACTCGACTTTGCACGCTCGCACAACTTTTCACAAATAATCCGTTGACGCCGTTGACCGTTTGAATCGTTTGCTTTGCATAGATACCGCCAGGAAGCGCTGCAGCGGCGGAAGTTCTTCCATATTTCTTTACTGTGTAATCAGTTCCGGTCATTAAGAACTATTAGAAAATATAAAGCCGAAAGAAAATTTGAAATGATGCAAACTTATCCAAATGAGGTAGATAAAATTGAGAGAGTTCAGTAGTGAGTTCATTAGGTAAAGAAGTGTTGAACAGGTTTTGAATCAAGTTTTTATTTGAAGTCGAAGTCAGCTGATCACGTCGTCTGCTCTACAAAAGTCTTGTGAACTGTCAGATTTGCTTACAAATTTTGTATGTTTTCTTGTGTACAAAGGTATCAACTTTGAAAGTTTCGATTTCATAATGAGTGAAATAGAATGGCCCTGGCAATACAGTTTCCCACCTTTTTTCACGTAAGTTCATTCCTGTTGCATTGATTGGAAATGAGAGTGATGAAAGTGTATGCATATAACCTCTGTACCTCTAATATTAGTTTTTAATCTTTGTTTGTAGATTGATTCCATATGAAAAATTTAATTTATTTAGTATTCAGGTAAAGTTTATATAGGTGAATTAAGTTTACATGATTAGAAGTCTATATAGTAAAAATATAATGAAACAAAAAGAGAAAAGATTTGATTTTTCTAAGATTTGTTGTTTATTTTACGAAAAAATATTATAAGAAATTCAGTATAAGTTTCCAATGGTTATCCTCATATGAATTTTTTACAGTTTCTTCGCGATTCTCGAAAAATCATTGTAGAAAATCAGATGAAAATAAATAAAATATTGTTCAAATGTCGAGAGAGGTGATGCATAAAATAGAGAAACTACAAACGATTGATTGATTTATTCATTTATCGTGGGATTTTTAATTATTTCACAGTCGAAGGATTTCGAATACATCAAGGGATTAGATTCTAACGGATTCCGAGGAATTTGAAAGAATTTTCAAGAACTCGAAGATTTCGGATGAATTTACGGGATTCAACGAATTCCAAGAGATTTTAAATGATTTGGATGGTTTAAAATATTTCCGGCGATTTTAAGGAATTTGAAGGAATTTTAAGAGTTTGATGGATTTCCGGAGGTTTTGAGACCAACTCAAAATATCTTCAGAAAACTGTGGGAAATAAATTAGGATATCAAAATTAAATTTTGAAAATTTCGGAGTTTTGTTTGCAGAACTGAAATAAATTAATTTTATATAATTTACATTCAAGGTATTATTCTACGGATATATCCTTGATTTCAAGGAAAGAGAAGTCGGAGATTTCGAATGCATCAAAGGATTTCAACGAATTTCAAGGAATTCAAAACGATTCTAATGATTCTAAATATTTTTGGGAATTTGAAGGGGTTCCAAAGGATTATCACTTGGTTTCGATGGATTTCCAAAGTTTCAAAGTTAGATTTTAACGTATCTCTAGAGAACTGGAAAAAAATTAACATATTTCATTAATTTTCTACTATTTTCTCTAATTGTACTTTAAGAAATCTCCACAGAACTATGGAATATAAGTTGAAATATTAAATTAAAGTTGTGGTGATCCTGAAATCTTTCGAAGGATTTCACAGAATGGGAAGGATTTTAATGAATTTCGAAGGGTTAAGAATTTATAAAGTTTTAAAAATATTTCTGAGGATTTAAATAGTTTTGTTTAGAAAACCTAAATTATCATTTCAATATAATTTATATTCAAGGGATTTTGAATTATTTTTACTTATTTTATGAATTTATATAATTTCCATAGATTTTAATGAACATCAATGGATTTCAACGCTTCTAGAGAACTTAAGCGAATAAATTTAACAGTATGTCGAGGATTTTTATGTGTTTCAAGAATTCCAAAAGGATTTCAGAAAAGTTCAACGATTTCAAAATATTTCCGAGGATTTCAATAGATTTCAAAGGATTTCAAGCTACTTTCATAGAGAACATTGGAAAAGAAATGAAATACAATTACATTTTAAGCAATTACTTGCGATTCCAGAGATCGTAAAGGAATTCCAAGGAATATTTTTGTATTGTTCATTTAAATGCTGATTACTTCATAATCGTGATCTGTATAATGATTATCTATGATGAATTATCTACAATGGCGAAGAAATTCTAGGAAATTCATAATAGGCGTATGCGAAGTTATTTTTTTTTTTTTTACGAATGCTATAGTTGTTTTCATAACCCCACAATTCCAGACTTCAACCACATACAGAAACAAGAGCCAAGCAGTTATCTGCATGGAAAAATCTAGTTTTGGAATATTATCGTGTGACAAAACAAGCAATGGTGGATATTAGAGAAGTCCAGTCCAGTGCATTGTTTAATAATGCCTCCATCAACAGTATCCTTTTTCAGAGAAAATAAAGATAATTCATAATTCTGATTTTTCCTCTTATCATAATCGAAAAACATTTATAAAAATCTACCAAATATGTTTTTTTCTTCCATTTGGCACATGAAAATTGTACAATTTTGCATAAACTGAGAAAAAATTTCTGTCTTGAATAAGATATGTTGAATAAGTTTACTCATTCTGGATTTCTTCAATTTAAAAAAAAAAAGAGATGTTTCCTTGACATAAAAATAGGGAAATTATCTTCAGAAGTTGTTCTAATTATCCTAGAAGAATTAGCTAAATCAGGGAATGCTTGTCCCTTAGATAAATCGAAACAAAGGTGGTTGGTTTACTGGCACACGTTAGAAGAATGGGGAGATATTGTCTATAATTGGGCTCAGGAAAATGGATTTGTTGGATCCGTGTGTACTCTCTTTGAATTAACTCAAGGAGAAGATACGGTCGATCAAGGTAAGCAATTTCAACTAATTTTCTAAACTTCTTCTTAAATTGATTCAAAGTCCTTTCCATTAAAGTATGTTCATCTTTCAGAATTCTATGGGCTCGACACTGAAGTCCTAATCAGATCCTTGAGAACGTTGGAGAGTTCGAAAAAAGCTGAATTGATCATGTTTGACGAGAATCAGGGTGTTAAATTCTTTTAATCCTAAATAAGTATTAAGTTAATTTTTATTTTTCTATTAACATTTGTGAATCGAACACTTTGCAGGCAATGAAAGATGTCTAGTTTTTTATTTGAGAAGTTAAACAAACTTTTGTGATAATCAAATTATTAACACTATTTTTACGATATTCTAAACTTGTGAGATAAATGTACAAGGAAACGTTCACATATTACGTAACGCTTTTTTTTTTTGTTTAAATAAAGACGAAAATAAAAATGCCGGGATGCCAAAAGAGATGCAACGGTGTAAACAAAAGAAAAACGCGTTACGTAATATGTGATGTAAAATATTGATCGTACTAACAAATTTCGATTTTAAGGGAAAGGAAATAGAAGGAAAGTATGTCCAAGGAAGAAAAATTAATCAAAAAAGAACAGTCCGTGAGTTTCTCAAAGAAATTTGAAATACGAAAGCGTAATATATATGAACTTATCAAATATTCGTGGACTTGAATGTTCATTTACCTAATTCTCATGTAAAATTATGTGAATATATTATTTTAAACACTTATTTTTAATATAAAGTCTAGCTGTTAAAAATTGGATTTCAACGGTTAATAACTCGATTTAAAATCTTCTTCAACTTTCAGCTATTGGAAAGTCAACTGCAAAAATTCAATTTTCAATTAGCTTTTTTTTAATTGTTGAATTTCCAACAGTTGAAAATTGAAGAAAACATCAAATATTTTTATAAGAACAAGTGTTGGTAACGTGAAATAATGAGGTAATCTCACATGAAAATGCAGCAAATAAACATTCCAATTCATTAAAAATGTGAATTTGATATTCTCGACAACGGATGACCGTTTCTTTCTCGAATTTTTAGCAGTAGGAATTAATTTGTTCGGTTAGAGATTAATTTAGTTGAGTTTTGTCTTTTTGAATTGAAGGTGCATCTCTCCTGGTTAAAAATCTTATTCTTCGGTTAAGAATTCAATTATTGTGTCCGAAATTGGACAGTTTGATTTTAAAGTCATCTTTTTTGGTAAAAAGTTCCTCTTTTTGTATTAAAAATTCATTTTTTTTTTTTTTTTAACTGAAAACCCAACCATTTTATCCTTGGTTGAAAATATTCATTCTTCAGTTAAAAATTCATCTTTGCGGTTTAAAAATTTTCATTTTTGATGTCCATTTTTGGTTATAAATAACCTTTTTCATCAAAAATTTGATGCAAATTTGACGATTTGGTTGAAAGTTATCTGTTATGGTTCAGGATTTAGCTATTTTTGAATTTAAGTTCGAATCTTCTTTAACGTAAATTTAACTATTATTATTATTATTATTATTATTTATCAGCATTTGGAACTCGAAAGTTCATTGCCTCATCTACCCGAGACCGC
>WSXT02100577.1:0-11457 GCA_011762715.2 Neuroterus valhalla
GAAAGGACGAGTTCGTTAACCAGCCATTTTTGACCAATCGTTCTGGTTTTATCCATCAAAATCGCTTTTTGAAAAATCAAAAATGCATGTTTCCGTTCAAACTATGCAAGGTGCAAAAAAATGTTATGGTCAAAAATTATTAATTTCAAAAAGACCTATAAATTTCATACATACCATTTTTTCATAAGATTCATAGTTTATGTTTAAATCGAAAAAAATGTTACCCAAAATGAAAAGTTCCATTTTTGAGCAAAACTAAGCGAGATGTGAAAAAAATGAAAGAAACAAAAATTGTTTACCTTAAAAAGTCTATAAACTTCATTGTTGATTATCTTTCGATAGGACAAATATTTTTCGTTTTCATCGTGATAACAAACTTACGAAAATAAAAAATCCCATCTTCAACCCAAACAATAAGAGACAGGAAGAGATGATTCATAGAAAAATTGTTCATCTTAAAAAGTTTCACAAGTTTTAAATGAAATTTTTCCCAATGCGGCGTAAATTTTTTTTTTGATCGTGACAACGCTTTTTAAACAATGGAAAATTCGATTTGCTAGGCAAACTATGCGAGATGTAAATATCAGTCGCGAGTATTGCAATGAAAATGTGTTCCTTAAGGCCAGGAGAGCCTTGAGTAAACTTAATATAAAAAAAAAATTTATCAAAAATGAAAAAAAAAATTCAATAATCTTCATAGAAGTGGAGGTTTTCTGGAGGTTTGCAATATTTGCAATTCTTTGTTTGCATTACACTGTAAACTGAATCAAACACGTATGAAGACGAGCGCGAAGCGCGAGGTGAAAAAAAAACCAAGCGAGTAGCGCGAAATAAATACAATTTCGAGCGCGAAGCGCGAGATCCGAATTACGTGCGCCATATAGGCGCGCTGAGACTTGCGAGCCGCGCGCGCTGCGCGCCATGAGAATGTGCTCGCGCTGCGGGCATATTTTTTTTATTTACTATTACTTCTTTAATGGTTTGTTCCCATTTGACGTCCATCATACCTGCTCGGAATTTTCTGATATAAAGTAGGAACTTTTCATACAACGGACTAAGCACACATGAGATTATCATCTGGAAAATCACTTCTATTACAAGAAATATGAAGTTAGTCACTTTCGATTCTATCACTCTTTCTCACCTCAGAGAATATTTGACCTTTTCTCTGACTTTGACTCTCTGATCAAATTTAGAAGTTTCACTTCCATCTACCTTTAATTTTAATGTGTCTGATTCATAAAAATCAGAATTCCGAGACCCTACTACTGATTTTGACACCTTGACAGAAATATCATTTTTATCATGGGAGTTTTCAGTATTAACCTCTTCGGGCTTCTTCCTATTAGCCTATAGCAGATCTCAAGAAGTTTGTCTCATCAACAATTACATCCCTCACTACCATGAATTTTTTCAGTTTCCACATCCTACACTTGGTATCTATTTGGTTCGTACCCTGCACATTACCTTTGAAGGACTTATTATCAAACTTTTATTTTATTTTTATTGTTAATATAGACAGTTGAACCGAGATTTCTATCATACCACAATCCGAATGGTGTTTTATCTACTTTCAAAGCTTCAGTTGGTGTAGCCTCACTTTTTGCAATATAATCTTTGAATACAGGAAATAGATCCGATTCATAAACTACGTAACACAATACTGAGAGTATTCATCCATAAAACATACAGTATAATTTTTATTCTTTATCTTTGGAGGAGTACATACATGCTATCTCAAAATTCGATAATCTTTACAATGATTCATAAAATTGACCCAAATATATATTATATATTAATAATTGCTGGGTAAGGGAAGCTTCCAAGTGTGCTGTAAAAAAAAGTAATCCAGGGTGAAAATGTTCATTTATCAGAAGCTATTTAGAGTCTTAGTTTTTGCTTCCCCGTTGGGTAAAAGTTGCAATTCTTATCCGATCCTAATGATCAAGGCCTCATTCCATTCTTCGAAGGAATCTCTGGAATTCTATTTGGGTATGTTTTCTTGAAAAAATTAATTTGGAAATCATAATTATTGTGATTATTATGAACAAGTTAAATTTTGATCAACACTTTCCAAATGGAATTGCAGAGAATCCTTCCGAAAATTGAATGAGGCCTTGATCATTTATGATTAGATGAAAATTGTAACTTTTCCCTAACGAAGAACCAAAAACTAAAACTCTAAATAACTTCTCATAAATAAACAATTTCTACTTGAAATTTTCTTTTTCTGAATCACCCTTAGAAACCTCCATCAAAATGCTCAGAAATTAATTATAGATATATTTTGGTCAATTTTATAAATCATTAAAAGGATTATCGAATTTTGAGATTGACTGTACGTAGTGATATCCTTAAGCGTTATCGAAAAGTAGACGTGCTTGCTCACATTTTGTACAGGCTTCACACAGATTATCATTGGGTATGACTTGACCAATTTGTGCAATATGTGCCCCAATTGTTGATGCCATATTTTATCATTATGTTCATTTTTTGTTTTGTAAACTCGGATATTAGAATGACCCTTTTTTCAATTCACCTGGAAATCGATACCAATTAGATTACCCAAATGCTTACATCTTGTGATAATTTTACCACCTCTTGTAATTTTAACCCCATGTTTAGCCCCGTGGGACTCCGAAATTGGGTCAGCCCGAACCGCTGATCCGATTTGCAATTTCTTTTTTTCAAATGAAAGAGTATTAAATTTGGCATTGATTCAGAGTCCAATCTCTTTTGTATCTTTTTGGAAAAATTTTTGATGCAATAATGAAAATGAAATTTCATTTTTTTTTTCATTTTCCAAGGCTGCCGTTTTTTCGGAAAATTTATTGCCTGACTGCAAACAATTGCAATTAATGCAGAAACTCATCGCAAAAGTTATCCAGTAACGCTGACTGCATATAATATCTTTTTGGGATTGTTATAAACAAATTTCTGAACAAAAGTTATATCTTCTTTATTCGCATTAATGAAATACTTTGAACCTATATTTTCTAATCTGGCCATTTTCCAATAAAAATTTTCCGTTTTTTCAGCCGTAGCACGTACTAGTATTTCCTCGAAACTTCTCCTGATTGATTATGTGTTATTAGAAAACAATTATATTTTTTTAAAAGAAATTTCATGAAGAAAGGAGCATTCGACTTTTCTTCTGAAGATAAGTTTCGTTTTTCCTTCAAAATCAATTGTGAATCTTTGACTTATGATCCTATATTAAAGATATTGTTCTTTTCAATAACAAACACTCATTATTTAACCAGGTTTAATAAACAAATGCATATTTCCATCATTTTTCGGTAAAAAATTTCGTTTCTCCAGCCGAACAACAAGGAATCTCTATATCCAATGGTCTTCCGCCACGCCCATTGTGCGCTTCGCAATAATAATTACCCGTTGTTTAAACAAATTCAATCGAAAAATACATTGTATGGATATTCTTCAATACCTACGTTTCGATTTCCTTCACACAAACAAGCATTAATCTTCTACTCATCGTGATTCACCATGAATATAGTGCTTTTTATAAAAAAGTCATTTATCATTGAAACGAATTCGATGGAATATACATCATTTGACAACTATCCAGTATATGTGTTCGATTCATCTTGCAGAAATGTTTAGAGTGTAGCATTCCCACTTCCAAGGGTGATTTCTGTTGTAGGTGAATGCTACCCTGAAATAGGTGTTTGATTCACACTTTCTTTTTACTGTGCAGCAACGAATAAGGAATTACTCAAAGAATTACTTAGGGATGGGGAAGGCCAAAATGACCACTATTGACAGAGCTGTGGTTTATTCTACAAGATGAACCGAACACATATTTCGCATACACATATATTGGTCATACAATGCATTTGTTGATTGAATTTGTTTATGAAATGTGCAATTATCATTGCAAAGCACAATGTGCATGGCAGATGACCATTGGATAGAGTTTCCTTGCTGTTCGGCTGAAGAAACGAAATTTATTTACCGAAACATGATGAAAATATGCATTTATTTATCAAATCTGGTTAAATGATGAGTGCTCGTTATTGAAAATAACAATATCTATAATATAGGATCATAAGTCAAAGATTCGCAATTGATTTTGAAAGAAAAACGAAACTTTTCTTCAAAAGAATTGTCAAACGCTCCATTTGTTCATGGAATTTGTTTAAACAAAAAAAATTGTTTTCTAATAACACATTGTCAATTAAGAGAAGCTTCGAGGAGATACTAGCAGGTGGTTCGGCTGAAAAAACAGAAAATTTCTATTGGAAAACGACCAGACTAGAAATTTGTTAATTGAATTCTTATAAACTATTGATAATTCATGTTGGATTTCACCCAACCGCAAATGAACATCCTTTTACACCTATGTCTTTCGGAAAATACAGGTTCAAAGCATTTTATTTTTGTTCAGAAATTTATTTATAGCAATCTCAAAAAAACATGTATGCAGTCGGCGCTACCGACAAATTTTTGTGATGAGGTTCTGCATTAATTAAAATCATTTGCAGTCAGGCAATAAATTTTCCGAAAAAATGGCAGCCTTGGAAAATGAAAAAAAAACAATTTCATTTTTATTATCATATGAAAAATTGATTCACATAGTTACAAAGAAGATTGGACCGTGAGTCGATGCGAAATTTCATTATCTTTTATTTAAAAAAAAGAAATCGCAAATCGGAAATATAAAAGGAATGAAAGTTATACATATAGGATTCCTAAAAATTAGTGTTAGTGTCGAAAAAATGGTCAACTGCATATAATTGAGCCGCAAATCTGGATATCCTGACAATCGCGCGGGAGACAAAGCCCGTGAAATTGTTTTTTTTTTTCAAGTTCCAAGCGATGGAAAATTGTTAGAACTATCTCTGGCAAAAATCAATTAATGAGAAGGTTATGGAGTAAAATAATTTGGATTTCAGCGGATACATTTAGGTGTTTTGTTCAAATTTTATTTTTAAATTCTACTTTTTTTTCGTTATTGTTAGGAATTTTGTGATTGAATTGAAGTTATAACTCCAAATGAATTCTAATGAATTGAGAATAATTGGGTTGATTTCATCAAAATTAGATTGAAACCATCAAAACTGAATTGATACCAACAAAATTTGAGTGAATTCAGAGGAATCCAAGGGAAATAAGTAAAATTCCATTGTACTCTTACGACTTGAAGGTGATTCTGGAGACAAATTCAAGTGAAATTCAGGATATAATAAATGACAACTTCTGAAAAAAATTCATCAGTGAATTCAGAAGATTTAAGGAGTGTTCAGGCATTCAAGAGAATTCTCAAGAATTCAGACAAGTTCAAAATAATTTATAAAAAAATTATAAGAACTCCCAAGGTTAATTCCAAATTAATTCGAACAATGTGGCAAACAATTTCTAACAATCTTATCAAATCTTTCGAACCCTGGAAAATCCCTGAATTCTTGTGAATAAAGTCTCCGGAATTCATCAAAATGTCATGAAATTTCGTGAAATTCTACGAAAGGTTATAATATATTTTCCTTTAATACGGGAAAACTCATCAAAATACTTAGAAAGCTTTTGAAATCCCTTGAAATCATTGAAATCCTCGGAATATCATAAGATACTTCGGAATCTTTTATAATATCTCCAAACCTTACAGGTCCTGAAATATTAATGTGTATCTCAAGAAACTCTTGGATATTCTCCACAACTCCCTTAAATTCATTAGGATCCATAGAAATCCCTTGAAATTTTTCAGATCTTCCCCGAATGCCTGGAAATTTTTTTAAATCGCAAAAAAATTGAAATTCTCTAAGGTACCTATAAATTATCGGAATTAATGAAAAATTTTTTGGAATCTTTTATATTCCCTGAAATATTTCAAATCTTTTGAAATCTTCTGAACTTATTTGAAACTTTCAAGAACTCTTAAGAAGCCCTCGGGATCTTCTTTCATTCCAGAATATTTCATATCATTCAAAAAACTTCGAAATCCCCTGCAGTTTTGTAAAGCTCTTAGAAATTTTTTCGAATCTTCCAAATTCTTTGGAATACTTTTAAATTATTTGAATCTGTTAACAATTCTTGAAATGTTTCAAAATTTCCAAAAATTCCAATTCAAGATTAAATAAAAACCTAAAAATGTCAATTCCATACTAATTCATATATATTACAGTATTTTCATTATTTTAACAACACTGTTACACATTTAACTTAATAAATAAATTTTCAACGAAATATCTGTATTTTTGAGCTACACGGATGAAATTTCATGCAAAGAAAAATTGTCTACCAAAAGACAAATTCCAAACTGACGAACCTAAGTTTTGAACAAAAATGGAACAATTAAATTTCCGTTTAAGAGTTATGAGTTTTCAGCGAGAAAAAATTGCTATGTAACCAAATAGTTGATTTTATATCAGATTTTTGAGTTTCAAGCTAAAAAGATCAATTTCACACACATATGTCGAATTTTCAACAACAAAAAATTAAATATAACAAAAATGTTTATTTTCCTCCAGATATTTCAATATTTCAAAAAAGTTCGAATTATACCCAAATAGCTGAATTCACTACCAAGACAGTTGAATTGTCAACCAAAAATATAAATTTTCAACCAAAAAGGTAATTTTTAATCATATAGTTAAATTTTCTACCGAATTGTTGATATTTTAGACCCAGACGATTTTCGTACAGAAAAATTGAAATTTCAAACCAGTATTATTTTTTTTTTTATTTGAAAATTGTATTTTCTATTCAGAAATTCAGTATCTGCATTAATAGTTTGAGTTTTGAACAAAAAGCTACACTTGCTACCAAAATAGTTGAATTTTGAACAAAAAAGTTCAATTCCGTCCAAATAGTTGAATACATGAAATATATATTTTTTTTTATTTTTACCCACATTTTGGAATTTCAAATTTTCAACCAAACAAATTCATTTTGCATAGAGTAGTTGAACTGCTGAGCAATTAGTTGGAGTTTTGACCTTGAATTTAGACTTTTTATAAAAAAAATAATTGAATTTTCAACAAAATAAAGGAATATTGAAACTAAAATGTTCCATGTAATCGATTTCAACTAAATTTCAATTCAAGAATGAAAAAGAAACTAAAAATGTCAATTTCATACATATTCATGCACATATATTACAGTAATTTTTCTTATTATATTTGCGATTCCATTGCCTTCAATCACTATTACTTGAATAAGTAGCTTTGTGTTTTTTGAGAAAAGGATACACAATAATGTAACATTAACGTCTAAAATCAATGAAATAAATACTTTCAACCGTACTTATTAGTTTTAGGATTCCCGAAAACCATAAAGATACTTTTTTTTGACACAAAAGTACGAGAAAATTTTTAACATTTTGCCATGCATTATTTCAATCGTAGCCCACGTACGTGGGTGGCGCCGCGCCTCGGCCTTGATCAACTCTCGTGACACTCTTGTTCTACAGGCCTCTGAAGGAGTACCAGCCCCGTAGTTTTTTTTTTGGAGCTGAGTTATTCTCCCATGATTTCTTGAATACAGGATCCCTTATTAGTGGGGGAGAGTTAGGAGTTGTGAGCCGGGTTTTGTTTTCGAGGAATATCTTCCATAAAAATCGATAGATTGTAAATGTTTTAAGTTGGATTTTTAGAGGATATCTAAACACAACTACTGGACGAAAGAATTTGAAAAAATCACCGTCGTCATTGAAATATTGTAGGTTGGCCAAAAGTGAAAGAATCGGAATTCGTAATTTTGGTGGAGAGTTGTGAGCCATGGCAAGAAATGCCAGAACACAGCATATTTTCATTATTTATGTTTATTAAAGTAGTAAAAAATTATATTTAAGACAGAGTTCATGTAACTAGAAGATTTTAAAAAATTAATCAGATTCGCAATTAACACAGGTGTATTACCCAGTCGTCATGTTGGCACCCTTGAAGTGCAAAGCACGGTTGCACATGCTGCAATGTATTGCGTTATTTTCTATTTACTTTTTTCGGCATTGTGCCCATACAGATAATCCAGAAGTCTTCATCCATTCCCTACAGCTGGTGGCTCATAACTCACCATACCGGACTTATTTAGAATGGACGCATCGCTATCGACGCAATGAACAATTATCAAAATTTTATTTTTTGTGTAGAGGCCAAGAATGCCTGCAGATGCGATGAATGCTCACTGAAAAGTTAGCTTTGGTTAAGAGAAACATTGAACAGTGCATACAACAGACCTAGAAATCAAGGCATGGCAGAAATCGAAATAGACCACAACTCCCTCCGGCTCACAACTCCCCACTCTCCCCAAAAATAATCAGTTTTGTCGGTATGAAGCACTTTTGAACTTGAATCACATATTTCGTGTTTCAATTTGATTTCCTGGTCCAAAAATCGCATTTTGACGGAAGCTAGCTTTAAAGTATCTCTGAATAATGTTTCGGTTGCTCTCATAACTCCAGCATATTATGCTGTAGGAAGATTGAACAGCAAATGTGACACCTTATCAGTCTCTTTTAGTTTTGCTCCTGATTCTTTCAGCTTTATTTCACTTATCGGTTTGTGTATTCGGGATTGCATCATCAATAACTCTAATTACGTCTATTTCAGTTAAGTAGGATATAATTCCTCATTTCCAAGCACTGTATCTATCACCGTCAAAGGTTTTAATGTTTCTCTTCGCTTTCAGGTTCTCCATTGTCACTTACACTAAGCACTAAGCACTTCACACAAAAACGAAGTTTTCTTTCAGTTTTTCCACTTTAGTTTTCTTTCAAAACTTATAGCTTATATATATATTATTAGCTGGGCCCATAACCTATTGGATAAATCGTCATGAGGAATAACAGGTTACTAATAACATGTATACTTTAATCCATGGTAATGGTTTACATTATAGAAATAAAAAACGAGCTCTTGCGTTCCCATACCCGATTTCTCAGCATACATAACTTGTTACATATAGACTGAATATTACGGAACGTAGATTATATTTTTGCCCTATATACATTCTCGACTATTGATATAATTCAACATTAATCTTAGTGAAGTCGACGTGGAGAAAAGTTGAATCATTTGCACAGTAGTGTGGAGTTTGCATTGTTCCGTCGCTGCTAAAGTTTCTCTCCAGACGCGCTTGTTTTTAACTTGCAAATTTTTGCATTCTCTCATCCTTGAGTATCCGAAATTGAAGGTCAAAGTCGTTAGCGAGCTATTTTGGATGAAATCTCGAAAACTTAGAGCACTTTCAGAATTTTTGAGACTTTTATTTTTACATTTTATAATTGTATGTACGGTTCTCTATATACCGAAAGAAATGTTAGGTGAGAATAACTAAATTTTTATGACATCTGTATCAACCATTTGATTTAGTCATAATAAGTGTTCGGTTCGGTAAGGGTTTACTTACTACCAGTTTAGTCAGATTGACTAAATTTTTGGTTGAAATCCCGACCAAAACTAGCCAAATAAGTCAGTCGATTTGACTAACTCATTAACTAACACCGTGTACTATCTTTCTTTTTAGAATCGGCTTATAATCTTGTGAAATCAACTAAATTTCTATTAAAAACAAACATACATTCTTGACTATACGCGAATAGCTGATTCAACCACACAAATTCTCTCGGTATAGTATCTGGAACTTCGAACAATTTATCTCCATGACTTTTTTCGATAATAAAAAATCTGCCCGCTGCGCGGGCACATTCTCATCGCGCGCTTCGCTCGCAGATTTCAGCGCGCCTAGGGCGCGCATCTTTCGGATCTCGCGCTTCGCACTCGATGGTAATCTCACCTCGCGCTCCGCGCTTGGTTATGAATTAACCTCGCGCTTCGCGCTCGGCCTTTGTACTCCCTACAGTTATATCAAAAGCTTGTGAAACTCAAAAGCGACATGTCGACTACTTTAATTTGATGAATGCGATTTCTCCTTTGTTAAAGCTTCTTCGGCTTTAACGAATACATTCTCATTGCGTGTCTCGTGTTGCGCACTCAATAAGAGTTTGTCCGAAACGGTGGAGAAGTTTTGTTACATAATTTTCTTCACATGTTGTGTAGTTTTTCTAGAAATTCCATTTTTTAATTTTTAATTTTATTTTTTACGATTGAAACAAAAACCACGTGTCCACTGGGGAAAATTATAACAAATTTACAGATATTTTTCGGGTGAAAAACTTTTCTCTATCAATCTTCTGAATTAGCATTAGCCATTTTTTCACAAATTTTTTCATTTCATTTTTATAGTTATTTTTCCTGATTGAAATGAATGATACATATCCTGTTGAAGAAGTTGATAACACATTCAAAGATATTATCCTAGTAAAGAACTTGCGTCTATTTGATTTTTCCTAAGCTTGTGTCAATTGTCCAAAAGTTTTTTTTTTTTCATTTTTATATGCTTTTTTATAAATGAAGCAAAAGCTGCTTGTCCTATCAAAAAGTTGATTTCACCAAATTTGTAGATCTTTTCTTGGTGCACAATTTTAGTTCATTCATATTTTCCTGTACCTCGCATAATTTGACCAAAAAAAGAATCTTCCTATTCTTCTTTATTTGTTGTGCTGCCAAAATTTGAATTTTCGATTTTTTGAGGAAACTCGAAAAGTTGTAAAGATCATCCTGGAGGTCTCCCCAAAAGAAACATTTTTTTTCTTTCAAAGTTTCTCTCATATCTTGGGTTGTTTGGCTAAAGATTCCCATTTTCGTTTATATTTTCGAACTTTGACAATGCCATAACTCTGACGATTTGGTTTTTATCAAAGAAAAAAAAATAAGGATAAATTTTGCTACTCTTTACCTACTACAAGAAACCGCACTCAAAATTTTTGAGTCGTGGAAAAAAAGTCCAAAAAAATTTTCAAAATGCTCCCCCTCTTGTATTTTTGATCTAAAACAGCTGGTTAACAAATTTGACTTGTATTTTTTGTCCCTCGAAATGCATGCCAAAGCACGATCGAATATGATCATTCTTTCGAAAGTTATCAAGTTAACAGATTATTTTTCATTATTTTTTGAGCGATCGAAATTGAAATTCTCGATTCCAAAAAGGGACATTTTTTCTTCCCTAATTTTTTCTCATATCTTCCGTTGTTTGGCTAAAAATTCCCATTTTTGTTTATATTTTCGAATTTTGAAGATGCCATAACTCTGACAATTTAGTTCTAAGCAAAAAACATCATGGTAATAAATTGTTCCACTTATTACTCACTACAAGAAGTTGTACTTACAATTATCAAATCTTGAAAAAAATGGTCTCAAAAATTCTCGAACTTGACCTCTAGTTTCTGACACTGAAAGAGTGTACCAAAGGCCAATCGAATCGATTAGTTTTTTCGGAGCTTATCGTGCTAACAGACAGACATACATACATACAGACATACAGACATACATACATACATACATACATACATACATACATACACACAGACAGACACATTCGTAAAAAACTGTTTTTCGGGTTCAGGGGGTCTCAAAACGTGGACATTTGACAAAAACGGGG
>WSXT02100588.1:0-11457 GCA_011762715.2 Neuroterus valhalla
AAAAAAGTGGGAAAAAAACTCCTAGCAGGGAAAAAAACTCCCGCCGGAGGGAAAAAAACTCTAAACCCCGTGTATTCATGCATTTGTTGAAGAAAATATCGTATGCGTTATAAATTGTCCTTATAATAATAAGAGTACATCAAATTACCTATTAAGTTTGAAAACTTTGATATTTTCCTAAATATATCCTTGGAAATGAGTCTTCTTTCAAGAAGTTAATTTTAATTTGGATCGAAAATAAAACAGGGCATGCCAATAATAAAATAAGGAGATAATTTACGAAAAATCAACATCCTTTCCTATTATTTATGCTTCGAAGCCTAGTGGAATTGAGTGAGGATAATCCACAATATGTGAATTCTCCCGGAAGTTGGTTGAAAATCATCACTCATTAATATCAATACATTTTGAAAAAATTTATTCAAATATTATTATTCGGGATTTTTTTAATGTGTGGCGAGTATTTTGCGACATTTTTGCAAACAAGTTCCCAGTCTCGCATTATTTCAATTTCTTCATAACATCGGAATTGGAAGTTCTTTTGGAATATCTTTTTATTATTTTCACATTTAGCCTTCTACTTTAGCTTATTGAACGCCGAATCATATTAATTTTTTGGCAATTGAGGAAATATAACTATATTTCGATATTATAAAATTTGAGGACTAGTAACAGCCCAAGAATAAGCATATAGATAATTTCCACGAGTAGTGTATATATTTTGGCACATTCATAATTACACAATTACATAATTACACATATTTCAATTCTCGCAAGCGGAGATATTTGTTCTGTCAAATATTTTTTTAAATGTTGCAAAAAAAGGACTTTGAATGATACATAAAAACAAAAAATAATTTTATCTACTAATTTTGTTATCATCAAAAATGAAATTCTGAATTTTGTATACACGTGTTTTAAATTTTTGAGAAAAATTATACTCTTATGGAACCATTGTTAAAAGTAGCATAGGAATTTTAGGAAAATGGAAGAATACTTGGAAGTTTGAAAGAATAATTATGAAAAATCATTTCAAAGAGTCTATTGCGAAAGAATTCTGAAGGTTTCTCATGATTATGGGTCTCATAAGGTTTTGAAGTTCATTTCGTAATTAGAAGAATTTTTTTAATTAAGACAATTTCTCATATTGATTGAATCTCGTGAGGGGACATTTTTTCAATTTCTAAAAAGAAACAATTAAAATTCAATATAAAACTATATTTAGAATAGTAAAGTTTGAAGTTTTTCAATTTTTTATTAATCTGGAAAAACTTATACTCCTATCAATTCAATAAACTGCTTTATTAATATTAAATACTTAAAATTATGAAATTATTCGAATTTCTCATCAGTTGAATAATTGCTATTTCCTCATGTTATTAGAGAAAAAGAATAATTTAATAATAATTTAATCTTTTTTCCATTTTTTATCTATTCAGCAAATTTTTGGTCATCTTGCCGATGTGAATTTCATATAACTCTCGTAGTTTCTCAATAAAGGGAAATTTTAAACAGTTCTTTCTAGAATCTCGATTGGTCGATAACAATATTTCCTCGTTAAAAAATATGTGTCGTACATGGAAAATAAATCCCAAACATAATTTTGAAGCACAAAGTGCATATTGTGCACCTAACCAGAAAATATGTTCGGAATGGAAATTCATTTTCATCCATTCTTACGCATTTTAAAAGACCGATAAAAAAGTAATTTAGTGCTCTTATTCACCCAAGTATAATTAAATTCTATTTAAGAATAATCTCTGTAGCCTGGGAATTATTTTCATCAAATTTATTACTAATAAATAGAGGTGCAATCAATTTTTATTATTTATTCTCAGAATTGTATATTAAAATGAAATTGATAATTTTATATGAATTTCAATTAAATATAATATAGTCTATTTCTTTCAATTATTATTTTCGTCTCAATTATTATTAGCGTTGAGTTCCACAAACAGTGAAAATCGTTTAATAGCAAGCCAAATAAAATGCCCTCTAATTAAACGCCTGGAATAAAAAATAAATTACTAAACGAACCTCTGAAATGATCGAAAGCTCGCTTTCCAGAATCAGCTCACCCACCGAAGGGAAATCGTCTCTTGATAATTGAATTACTGTTCCCCAGTTCCCCACGTGCATTGCCTCGTTTCGAAATGCATTTTGCGTCGAGTAAAAGCTCATTACTTCTAAAAACGCTGCTTTAACTCAATGGTCAATAATGCATCGATTGGCCTTGCTTGTTCCTGTAAAATCCGCATTTGTTTCCAATTTTATTCTCAGGTGCAAAATTAATTGCAGCAATCCTCGAAAAATTGGCGATTTGATTTCCTCGTTTGCGACAGTTGAAGAAATAAAATAAAATGCACGAGTATAACTCGCTGATTCGAGAAGAATCTGATTTATTTTTAATGCACTAAAAGCCTGTGCGCCTCTTACAAATTTTCCACTCTGTTTATTCAAACATATTGAAAAAAAGTCGAGTTTGAAATCAGATTTTATAGGTTTCTCATATAAAGAATTTGTTTTTTGAAAAATAAGGCATCTAGTTATTTTTTAAAGATGAATCCCTCGATTTCCGAACATAAAATTATGAGTCAATACATTCTTCTATAGTAGCGGAATTTCATAAAATGTAAGAAAAGTGAGTTGTCGTGAGATGCCCGTTGTACTGTTGATGTCTCAGTGTGACTGTGAGGAGTGAAGTTTGTAGAGAGAGTTGGGTTGGCAGCGAAAGAGGGCAGTTGTCTTTTTGCCGACAGCTACCTGTTCCACCTTCCCCTACTCCGGTAGTCGTCGGCAGCGAACTCCCCTCCTGCCCTGCTGCTCGTGGCAGGCGTGAACGGTATATTCTAGTATATTCGTCACCGCCGTGCTTCTTTCTGCTGCGCATGTATCCCATAGCGCGCGCTCATTCAAAATGGAGAAATTAGGTACTTTCTTTTGTTCCTACGTTTTTTTGTTGTTGTAAATCTTTCATTTCTGACTGTGGATCATCCCTGAATAAGTGATTTCAAAAAATTTTAATATTGAGATATGATGTTCCCGAATTTCTCTATGCCGAATTTGACTGAGCGCTAACATTCAATTACCTTGTAAAAATGATTTTCGAATAAAGATCCGCACCCAGAAAATAACACGTGTGCTGCGTTAGAAACTTCTTGTATTTGGGATGAAAGCATAAAGTAATCAGAGTCACACTTAAATTATATTATTGCTTCGGGTAAATTTTCGTTTGTTTTTTTATAAAATTTTACTATTCGGATGAAGATCAACCAAATTGGTTAACATTCATATTTTCTGGGTAAAAATTCAAGTCTCACCGCAGAAGTTCGCCTTCTTGGTTTGAAAATTTAACAGTTTTTCTGGAATTTCATCTCATTGTGGTTACAAATACAAGTATTCATTAAAAATTCTTTTTCCTTATAGACTTGTTGATTTCATTGGGAATTCAAATATTTCGTGAAGAATTGAATTTTTTTTAAGGAGTTATTTTTTTGGAAATTCAGCTGTTTTTTCAAATATGATGCAACCTAATAATTGAACAATTTGGTTATCAGTAATTCATTTTCGGTGGAAAATTTATATCTTTTGGTTTAGGAAATAAAATATTTGTTTGAAAATTCATCATTCTTGCATGAATCTAACCGGTGTTAATGGAAAATCATTTTTTGTTGTTGGTTAAACACCCACTGTGTTATTTTTAGTGAGAAATTCATTTTAAGTGAGTAAATTTGACATTTTCTGAAAACACCTTAGAATATTTCTTGATTGAAATTTCACCTTCACTATATTATTTTTTAAGAATCAAACTACTCAAATTGTATATTCAACTACTTAGTTGGAAGTCGAACTTTTTGGGGACAATTCTTTCTTATTTCTTCGTCACATTCTTCATAAATTCAATTATTTAGTTAAAATTGATTTCGGTTGTTGAAAATTTAACTATTTTATTGAATATTCGTCTCTTCCGTGAGGAAATTCGTTTGGAAATTCATCTTGCTTTATTGAAAATCCATGTTTTCAGATTTTTGAATTTGAAATTTTTTTGCTGAAGATTAGAATGTATTCATTTTCTTTAAAATCTAACTATTTTATTAAAAATCATATGCTTGAATTATTATCAAAAAAGGATTTGATTCCAACCTTTACAGTTGAAACATTATATTTCCTCGAGGAACGGATTCCTAATCAAAAATATTATTTTTTACCAATAAAGCTGAATCTTCATAAAGAAATGAATTTTTCACCAAACATTAGAAATGTTCAACCAAAAATGGAAGATTCAATTTCCAATTTAAAAACTTGAACCCGAACCTAATTTTTCTAGAGGAGACAACAAATAATTATTCAGATAAATTTTGAACCCAAGAAATGACCGTTCAACCAAAAAGAGAGAATTTTTTACCGAAGAAGACGAATTTTCCACGAAAAGCATGAATTCTTGAATTACAGGATTTATTTTCTACGGATTATATTCACCCAAAAAAGATTTCATTTTTCAATGATGAATACCTGAATTTGACCAAAAAACTTATTTCGAAAAAAAAATCATATTTCTAGACAAGTTAGGAAAAAATCAACCAGATTGTTGAAATTTCAAGACCCGAGGCGAAAAGTTCTATTTCCAACAACAAGATACAAATTTTCAGGGAAAAAATTGATTTCCAACCGAACAATTGGATTTTCTACAACAAAGTGTAATTTCCAATCCTAAAAGATGATTTTTAAACATAACAGTTCCATTTTTAGCTGAATAGAATGATTTTCTATCAAAATTGTTCGACTTCAAACAGAATAATTCAATTCTCAAACAAATGAAATATTTAAAACTGGAAAAGATCATTAATCAACCAATAATATATAAATATAAAAAAGATGAAATCTCTAACCAAAAATAGAATAATGGAAATTATATTCCGAAATAATTTCAATTTTCTAACAAAGGAGTCGAACCTCCATCAAAATATATAAATTTCTTCAGAAAAAAAAAGAAATTTTCAACCAAGCAGTTGCATTTTTTATTTTTCAACAATAAAACATGAAATTTTTCAGAAGGGAGGAATTTCGTACAAAAAAGTAGTGTTTTCAACCGAAATTAGGCAAATCCTTACTAATTATCCAGAAAAAAATATTTAAAATATTAATTCGGGAATTCTAAAAATTGCAGACAAGGATTTGGTAAATAATTTAACAATTTCATTGGAATAAAAAGAGTCCACTTGAAATTTTCTTTTTTTTTCAATTTTTGATATGAAATTATTGGATACTGGAAGTTCTCAATTTGAAATTATTGAAAACCTCGTAACTTCATGGTTCATTTAAATTTGTCTTATTTTTCTAAGATTAGAATCTGAAATTATTCAATTTTGAACGCTTAGAGTTAGAAATGATATAATATACATAATTTCAATTCCTATCATTTCAAAATTATGTACTCTTTTCAGAAATGTTCAATTTCAGATTCTTTAAATTTAGAAATCAGAGATATACTTCGAAATAATTCATTGGCCAACTCTCTCGACTGGAACTCATCCAATTTAAAATTCCCTCCATTTGAAATAATTGAACTAAGTGAAGTTTGGAAAATTTTCAATTCCAAATTACGAAACTCTAAATCCTTTTGAATCGAAAGTGTGCTAATTTCCAAATTTTCAATCTGATTTAAAATTTGGAGGTTTATCATTTCGGAGGACTTACCCTTGCAGGAATCCTAATTAATAAACTATCAAATTTGATATCAGAATAAAAATTCGGATATTAATATACTTTCCATTTAAAAGGATTTTAAGTTCCATTATTTGTAGTTAAAAATATTCCAAATAAAACAGTTAGGGATGATTATAAATTTGCAATGTTGAGATTTGAATAGTTTCAGATTATATATTCGAAACTTTCAAACTGCAACTTCTCTCAGTTGAATAATTCCAAATGGAGAGAATTTCAAATTGGATGAGTTCTAATCGAGAGAGTTACAAACTGAATTATTTCAAAGTGTATCTCTGATTTCTTAATTTAAAGGATCTGATAATTAACATTTCTGAAGAGAGTACATAATTTCGAAATTATAGAAATCGAAATTATGTATGTATCATTTATGTTTCCAAGCGTTTAAAATCAAATAATTCCATATTATAATTGTGGAAATGAGACTTCTCCAAATGAAGAAAGCTCAAATTTACAACAAATTTCAAATTGAAGAAATCGGACAAAAAATTCGTCAACATCTGATAATTTTGAATGTTCCGTGGAGTTATGAAGTTTTTATAATTTCAAATAAAGAACTTCCAGTATCCAATATTTCACATGAAAAAGTTTAAAAATTAGAGAAAATTTCAAATTAGAAGCCAATGAATTTGAATGATTTTTGGATGAAAAATGTTCAAAATTGAATCATTTTGAAATGAAAATGAGACCTAATAGGACAAAGTTTAAAAACAGGACAATAAGCATTCAAAGCCTTACAATTGAAAATTGAATATGCTCCAATTATAATTCGTCAAAGATAAATATTTCTGAATTTACCTTTAGATTATAAAGTCTTGAAACATTTTTTTTAAACGTTCAAGATTCGATGATTTTATATTAGGAATTCGGAAATGCATGTAACCGAATTTTTATTTTGATATATTGAAGTTGAAAGCTTTAAAAATTAAATAATTTCATAATAGAATATTAGAATTTAATATATTCAGACTCAAATTCAGAAAATAATGCAACTTCAAATGGAAAGTAATTCAAGTTGTTGAAAATTGAACACTTTTGAAGAAAAAAAACTTCAAGAATCAGAATAATGAAAAATTGATCAAATGTTCAAAATTAAGCAATTTCCTAGTCAATCCGTTAAAAAGGCCAATTTCATATTGAGAGTAATTGAAATTCATTCATTTTCAGATAAGCATTTAAACTCTTCCAAATTGGAATTGAAATAGTTTGAATTAAAAAAGGTCAAAATTGAACATTTCCATACTGAATTCATAATTATAAAAGTTTGAATTATTCCAAATTGAAAACGTTAGACGATATAAAATTTCAGATTCAATGTTTGAAAATTGTATATTTCCCTTTTTTTAATCGATGAGTATACGGTTTACGGTTCCCGCCGACACTCGAGCAGCTGTAGCGTAGGAGGAGAACTCGCTGCTGACGAGCACTGGAGTGGGGGAAGGTGCGGCAGGTAGCTGTCGGCGAAAAGACGATCGCCCGCGAAAGAAATATAGAGTTGGGGGAATCCTTACAATAATACGCTCAGGTGAAAGAGAGAGAAGTGGAAGAAGATAATGAGTAGAAGAGAGGAGGAAGCCTTGGCAAGCCCTGCCTCATCACCTCACCCTGTTTTCTGTATTCATACCATGACATAAAAATTTATCAATTCAATAAAAAATGGAAAGAAATATTAAAAAGATGAGAGTAAAAACTATAAAAATGAAAAACTTAAAAAACAAACCATCCGAAATCGATCAAGCCATAATAAATGTATTTTTCCAAGTATCTGAGGCGGTTCTAATAAGAACATTTTCAAAATTTTTGGCTTATTATAAAGTGGTGCATGATTTATTTACGGCCTTTTTATGCTTACTCAATTCCCATCTTACCAGCATTTTCGTCAAACGAGGTACGTCCACACGATATGAGGTGTTTGAAAATTGAATAATAGGAACAAAGTAGCGTTAACTTGATTTATGTTTAACCAAATTATGATTATAGTTCTAAACATTCGAAACTCTCAAACGTTCCTTTGTGCTCCTTAATAAATTTTGTAGATATTAAACTCAATATCCCATTTCCTGTGGACGAGAGTTCTCTCACAAAAATGTTGATAACGTAGGAATATGACTTTTAGATGACCTTAAATTGATTAAAATTGTTTTTGAGTTATTTTATTTCAAATGGTAAAATGTTTTTTCAATAATCGATTTTTCTAGCCGGATCTCTTCGCCTTCGAAATTCTGGGTGGTCATCTTTATCTACATGCTGACCTTGGAAGTGGACCAATTAAGGTCAGAGCTTCAAAAGGCCGAGTTGATGATGGTGTTTGGCACGATGTGGCTTTTCGTCGAGTGGAGAGAGACGGAAGAGTAACAGTCGATGGGGCAACGATCGAATTTCGAACACCAGGTAATTTCTTTTTTTCATTATAAAATTAAGAAGAAAAACTAAAAAAAATACAACCTTTTCTATATTTATCATGTGTCAGTAAAGTCTAGCCTATTTGAGTTTTCATTTTGTAGAAAAATGCCGTTTCATTTATTATTTTTTAACTAGGGCTCTAAAGGCCAGTTATTAGTAACATTTCAGGTCCCAAATTAATAAAATGGCATAATTTAATAAAAAACAAATGCTCAAATGGGCCAGATGGACGTCTCTTTATACATTTTGGAACATTTTCCAAAACTTTGACAAAATATTTACATTTTATATTATAAATTTGCTGAATGTAACCAATGTAATTGGCCACGAGACACTCTGGTTTCTAACATTAAAATTCTGTTTTCAGTTGCATCGTAAATTAAAAATGGTTAGAATTGCGTTTCAAAATATGAATAACAATTGAAACAGGTCAGACATACGCGTTCTTGCATATTTTCAACTTTTCCTCGAAGCATCAACGCAATATTATCATTTCTCAAATTATATAGCCGCTGGATACACATCATGTATTTGGTCACGTGACTGAAACAGGTCACGTTTGGTGAGAAGTTTTTGTTGGATTTTGGTCGAAATTGAGGTGAGTGGGTGTAAAAAGTGTGTTCAGGGGGTTTGTGAGTGAGATGATGGGTTTTCTGTGAATGGGGCTCTAGAGACGGTGATGTCAAAGGCGGAAAGATTTCAATCTGATTGATGGATGACGTGGGAAGCGGAGGCAAAAAAGAGAGGGACCCCGAAGGTGAGGTTTTTGAAACGCCAAAAGGAGAGAAAAAAGAAAGGAAGGCAAGGGGGAAATGTAGGAAAACATTAGAAAGGGAGAAGTTAAGAGCAAAAGTTTCGCATCGATCAAAAGTTTCACTAAGCGAAAAAGAGGGAAAAAGAGTAGTGAGGAAACAGAAGAAGTAGCAGCAACCCTCAAAACTCCAAAAATGATGAGGACACCACCGAGGAAACAAAGTAGTAATAGTAGTAAGAGGATTGATGATAGCAGAGAACTTGGAGAAAAGGATGCAGAGCCTAGAGGAACAACTAGAGAAGCAAGAGGAGCCAAAAAAAAGAGTAGAGGAGTTAGAAAGTAGGATAGAAAAAATACAAAGCGCAATCCAGAAAGTTGAAGGGAGGAGGCGGAGAAGGAGGAGAGAATAAGGAAAGGTTGAGAAAAATATAAAGGAAAATGGAAAAAAGTGAGAAAGAGGAATGAAGGAACAATATAGTGATAAAAAGTATGATATTGGAGAGGCAAAAGTTGAAAGAAGGTGTACAAGAAGTTCTAGATAGAATAAATGCGGAAGTACTTGTACAAGAAGTGAAAAGTATAGGAAGGGATGATGAAAGAAGGGCAAAATGGCGCTGGTAAAATTGAAGACTAGAGAAGATAAGTGGAAGGTGAGGGAGGTGAAACGAAACGTGGGTTAAGTATGGGAAAATAAAAATACGAGATATTTGGTGGAATTGGGATGAAGAGGCAGAAAACTTAGTAAAAAGTGCGGTGTCGGAAGACTGGAAGAGAAAGGAAGGGGAAGGGGAGGGGGGGTAAGAAATAGTAGAAAGCTAAGAGAAAAAGGAAAGTAAGAGAGGAATGAATGGAAAATATGGTACTGGAATGTAGCAGGAGAGAGAATGGAGAGAAAAGATAGAGAATTTATCAGAAATTTGGAACAGTGGGAGGTGGTAGCAATGATTGAAACGTGGCTAGATAAAAAAGGACATTTGGCAGATTCAAAATGCATAGAGGAGGAACAGGAAAGGCAGAGCAGTGGGAGGATAGATGATGGGAATAAGGAAGGAATATCTAGCAGAAAAGGATAGGAGAGTAATGAGGGAGAAAATTGATGGATTGTTGGTAGAAGAGATAAAGATGAGAGGAGAGAGATAGAAGATGATGGGAGTGTATGTGAACGAAGATATGGAGGAGAAATCTAAGTAGATAGAAGGGCAGATGAAAGAAAATGAAGAGGGGATCAAGATTGTAATAGGAGGCGATTTTAATGCAAGAATAGAAGATAAAGGAGGAAGGGAATGGGGAGAAGAGCGAAGTGCTTAGAGGAATTGGGATGGTTTATTATAAACGGAAAAATAGAGGAGGATGGGTAAGGTGAATATGTACGTTCGGGAGGTGGAAAGGGAATGGTCATTGACTATGTGATAGTAGATGACGAGGTAACAGAGAAGGTCAAGAAACTAGAGGTATGAGATTAGATAGATTCTGATCACTTCCTTATAATTCTGACGTTAGAAGGGGATAAGAGTATCAAAGATAAGGGTAAAAAGGAAGTAAAGGTAGAAAGAACAGGAAAAGGGGATTGTTCAGTAGAAGGAAAATAGCTATTAAAAAAGAAGCTATTAGGAAAGTAGAAGGTTTGAAGAAGAGGTGGAGAAGAGGTGGGGAAGGCTTGAACGGGAGAAGAGGTTTGGAAAGTAGTAAATGAATAGAGGAAAAGGAAGAAGAGGGTGAACCAGGATATAGAGATGGTAGAATAGAAAAAGTATTTCATGGATCTGCTAGGAGGGGTAAAGAATAAATTAAGGAAGGGCGGAAAGGTGGCAGAGAGAGAAGGGAAAGAGATAAGGAAGAGGACATAACAAGAGAAGAAATCATCAATGATTTAGCGATAATGAAAGAAGGGAAAGCTCCATGTCTGGAAGGTTGGCCAGAGATATGAAAAGAAGGCGAAGGACAGGAGGTTAATTATAGGGGAGTGACGCTAATGCCGACCTTGTACAATTTGTATGTAACGGTATTATAGGAGAGATTGAAGAAAGAAGTTAAGGAAAAAGAGAAAGTGCCATCAAATCAGCTGGGGTTTAGAAAAGGAATGCGGGTAATGGACAACATATACGTTGTAAACTATATAATAAATAGGAGGAATAAAAAAGAGAAGGGAGGGATGATAGCCATTTTTGTGAATCTGAAAGATAGAAAAGGTTATGGTAAAAAAAGGTATAAGGGAAGGTCTAATGAAGAGAGTTTCAGAATTGACATTGAATGTAGGAAAGAAGAAGATAATGAGGTTAAATAGGAAGGGGAAAAAGAAAGTATGAACTGGGAGATGGAAGGGAGTGAAGATAGAAAAAGTAAAAGAGTTCAAATACTTTAGATTCACCTTGCAAACAAATATAGATCGTAACGCACATATAAGAGAAAGAATAAAAAAGCGGCAGGGGTAATGAATGAGGTATGGGGAATAGGAAAAAGAAGATTCAAGGAAGATTGGAAAAGGATAATGTGGTTGTTTGATACCCTGGTGTGGCCAGTTCTAGGATACGGAGCAGAAATATGGGGATGGAAAGGGCAGTGATGGAAAGGTATTT
>WSXT02100599.1:0-11456 GCA_011762715.2 Neuroterus valhalla
AAGGCCGAGCGCGTAGCGCGAGGTAAAATCATAACCGAGCGCGGAGCGCGAGGTGAGATTACCATCGAGCGCGAAGCACGAGATCCGGAAGGCGCGCGCCGTAGGCGCGCTCAAACTTGCGAGCGAAGCGAGCCGCGCACGAAACGCGCGATGAGAATGTGCCCGCGCGGCGGGCAGATTTTTTCTTCTTGAAATATAAAAATATATAGTGACAAGATCACGAAGTTCATCACAACACTATTTCACATAAAATTTTCGATCATCAATTTATTTACAATAAAAAATTAATTAAAATAATATTTAAAAAACGCCGTTCTTCCGAGATATTTAATTTCAAATCCAAACCTTTATTCTAAAGATTAGGGGAGAAATAGGTTTGGAGGGATGGTTTTCGTAAACAACACCGGGTGTATAAATATATATAATATTCAAAAAATTGAAGTTTCAAATTAAAGAAGAGAAAAGAAGATATAAACCTATTTCAATCTTTTTTTCCAACTTTTTTCGAATGTCAAACCACAAATATTTTTCGCTCAGCTAAAACAATTTGAATAGTTTGATCATTCCTACTCCGCCCTAGTGAATATCCTCTAAGTAGAAAAATTCCTTTTTTGTCGCATGTCCATCCATAGGTCATAGGTCCCACGTGGAACTTTACAGGAATAACAAAGAAGGTCCCTTCGGACCACTTAAGTAGAGGGGAATCAGTTATCAGAAATAGCCCCCCCCCCCCCACTTACTACTCTTTCTAGTGTCTTCCCGAGCTGAATCTTGAGCAAAAGGTACAGAGGAGAGGAGTGTGAGAAATTCTCTTACTCTGAGGCCCAGGTAGAAAAAATCTCTTTAGTTGAGAAAGAAGAAATTGCGTTTTTCGTCAAGTATAGTACTAAAGGCAACCGAGCAGATTACTCTTGCCATTCTTGCCACAGATCTGGCCGATCCCGTGGACGGGGCGAACGGCAGGAGGCTCAAATGGAAGCAGCCACATAAAACAGGAAGAAGGTATCCAGTTTAAATCGTGACAATGACAACTAAAGACGGACAAATAAGCGCAGCATTCACAAAGAGACACATCGGCCAGTGTACGAAGCCTGCAGAGCACTCATGGAGCAAATGGACATGCAAAAGTTTTTTCAATGCTTAGAGGCATTCGAAATTTCAACAGCATTATGCTGATCGTCCTGAAAAGTGGGCATTCTGTATTCGCAAGAAGCTACTCACAAAAAGCTAAAATATTGTTACATGTACGGAATACAAAGTAAGCAAGTAGACAAATGCATCAGTATTCTGATGCGTTTTACAAGTGACATGATGTTTGACCGTGAGATCCGGATGGTGCAAACCAAAACCTACTTTCAGAAAGCAAGCTATTGCTCAGAGCCATTACATGAGTACCAGTATCAGCGAGAACGTGATAGAAGAAAAAGTCGATGAAAGCTCATCATCAGTGCAAAAAGTTTCGTATGAAGTGTTTCTGAGTACTTCTGCTAAATGCGAAGAATGTCCTCTTGTTGTTCAAGCTCCTCAAAGACAATCTGTTCATGTAACAAAATCATCAAAAGAAATAACTCGTCTGAAAATCTTACTCGATGCAACATTTGGAATGTATACCACTCTTCCTAATGAAATAGTGCCTGAGATCTGCAAAAAAGCTGAAAGTATTTACCGGTTCGCAGAAGCTTGCAGCCAAAAGCAACTGAACTTAACTCTAAAACACACACTTTTATCCAAAATATCCAACGTGCCTAGTCACAAAAACTTAAAGCAAATGTTTTCTTTATTCGAATGTCTATTAAATAGATTGAACAATCTGTAAACTTGTGACTAATTCTTCCATTCTCAAACTAGTTAAAACAGTAGAAGACTCTTGTTTATTATAAGTCTCATTTTTTATTCTATAGTAACGTCACATTTCAATGATTTAATTCGTTCACTGAGTTTCTTGTACGCAAATTTTTTTCCGTACTTTCAACTTCCGCGCGCGTTATGTCTTTGCGCGCACACAATATGTGGGTGGTCCGAAAGTAGGATTTTCCGTGTTACAGAATGGTTACAGACACAGAGAGATAATATCTCAATGGTTACAGATCTGGTCGTCACACAGCTCTCACTCTCGCCCCTCCCTCTCATCACGAAAACTCTTCTCTCTCTTCCTTGCGTGCGCGTAAAAACATATAGTGTATGAATATGTTGAGTGCGAGGGGCTATTCACTCTCGAATAAAAGTTTGTTAGGTCCGCTTAAATCATAAAACTGATGAGTCACACAAGATTCGAACGCCGCCCAGATTCTCGTTCTTATTGCCTCTTATGCATGCTTCTTTGGCGTTATATTTCCTATACCGTGCTACTCAGTAAGGTATATAGGGATTTCCTTGCTTACATCTGATTTTTTACCTCGAATAAGCTCTCTAGCTTACTGATTCTTATCGAATCTTATTTTTCTTTATTTCTCACTATCTTGCGTTACATATAAGAGGTGTAAGAAGATTTCAAGCTTAAAATTAGTTAAATTCGAGAGTGAATAGCCCCTCGGTTGAGTGTTGTACGTCTATCTTTCTCGCTTTTCCTCTTCTTGTCCTGATAAACATTAGTATGGTTTTCTTATTCTACATTCGGTAAAATTTTTAAATTAAAAAATCAATGCATGCTAAGGAGAAAGGACGTAACTATACACGTTTTCGGAACTGCATTCCTATGGGATGTGCCAACACACATCTTGCTCCTATAAATCAACTTTTTTTTTTTTTAGTAATAATATGGTTTTGATGATATGATTTTGGTTTTTTTCTTTTATCTTTTTTCAAAATTCTCCCTCCAATTGGAATATTGTTTTTTAATTAAATTTCAATAACTAATAGAAAAATCTTTCTAAGAACAAGGAGAACTTATCTTGCAGACGGCAGTTGATTCCTGATTTGTTTTTAAAAACTTTCATCACAGTTATAATGCCTAATTACAAGTCGACATGATTCTTATATTTGGAAACATTCGAGGAAAATAACGCAAATGGTAAAAAAAAAATCGCAAATAAAGGATGTGAAGAATGCAAACTAATAAAAAAATGCGATTTACGTCTGAGTATCTATTTAAAGCTACGAGTTAGTTGTTAAACTCCAATCACAAATAAAACGCGTGCCACGAAAAGATAGTTGCTGACGTCAGCGGTAGTGGGAAAGACCCAAGATAAACGGAGAAAATCCGATTCACATCGTTCGTTTAAGCAAGAGAACCCTAATAAACGAGTTGTGAAAATTGCATACGATATCGTAATCAAATGTTGTATGAAAATCAAAATTCCTTGAAAAGCAAATATTAAAAACTGATTTGAAACCTAAACAGACCTTTTACCCTTCTAAATACACCCATACTTCATTCAGTATTCCATCTTCTGTAGCTTTCTTCTTTTTCAATTTCTCAATTTGTAAATTTGTTTCTTCATCGCTAAGATCGGATCCGTCTTCCTGTCGTTTAGACGTATTTCCTCGAGTTGTTGTATGAGACTCAGTTCCTTCCAAGTGGTGCATAAAGTGATCCTTCCTATCTTCCACCCTCATTTCACTACTTATACTGAATTGTTTTTCTTCCTTTGGTTGTCTTTCGGATAGCTTCCTTTTTAGCTTCCTCCCTTCTTAACCTTTCCCTTTATCCTTGAACGTTCCGAAAGGCACCATATTTAGGCCCTAATTCAAGTCTGATTGTCTTTACCTTTTTCATTTCCATGCTTTTGTTCACTTCATTAGTAAAAAAATTCTATTCTCATTTTACATTCTCTTTGAGTAAATGCCAGCATTTTTTTTTAATCATGTTCGCTCTCAATTTCCTCGTCCCACACCATTATTTCCTTTTCTGGTATCTTTCGGTTTTACAGATTACCGCTGACTCTATTCTGTCCATTGCTTTGAAATCTTCTGTCTTATTCAAACCTTCACAGTTAGTGAGTGCGAAAAACTCTGATGTCCCCCTTCCCTTCTCCTAACTCGAGTTACCCACATACGTAAATTCTCCCTCATTAGCACCTTTTACGCTTTTATTTCATATGTTGGTAACTTATTAAAGATTTATTATTATTTATAGCACTGTGTGACTTAAATGCGCACTTAAGTAACAGCTAAGTACAGCTACAGTTACGAATAGACGAATCGTAAGTGCGAATTTAAGTTAGTCAGTGATATAAAATGTTGAACGATACTTGAGACTTAAGTGACCCATTTTGGTACGGCGTGTAGTTAGCGCCCGAGCGTATCGCAATGTACTATTAATATGCACCATTCTTTACCACCTACTAACTTAAGTAACTGATATCATTCGGTATTGTATACCTTATCTTTAGATGCTCTTTTGACTTTTTTCTCTTCTGGTCCTCTATATACAGAGAGGACCTCATACAGGTCACAGATAAACCCAAGTGCGAGTGAGAAGCCAATTGACGGAGCATTAGAGCGTCCTTCTCCCACTTATGGGTATGAACGGTGAGTATTGATTCCTTCATACTCGTTCTTGCATTAAAATATCTTTCGATTAATAAGTCAGCATTTGCCTTATCCTCAATTTCTATCTCCAGTCCCGCTATCATATCCTTACACTATATTGCTCAGATCTTCCATGCTTATTTTTCTAGTCGAATCATACTGCCCAGAGCTCCTTCAAAATCATGTGTTGTTCTTTCTATTCCTATTATATATCCCTTAGTTCCTGTAATGCCTTAATCTCGTCCAATATTTTTTCTCAACAGATGTTTCTGTTAATCCGATAAAATCCAAACTTTTAACAGATTCCAAGAAGCTCCTATCTTTTTTCTGTATCCTAAGATATTACAAAAATAGTATATTGTTAATCTAGTCGGGGACATAGGAGATTCTCTTTGGGAATCGACTTGTCCCCCACGAGGTTAACATACTATTTTCTTTCACACCCTCCCGAAAAACACGATTTTGGAGGCTTGGTGGGAAACAGCGAAAATGATCGATTCCACTAGCGTTTGATGCACCACCGACTTGTAATTGTCAATTGTTTATTGTCATGTTGTCATATACTCCGGATGACTGACAGTATGTCGTTATTGATGTGGTTATGTAAACGAGTGTGAATATATCTGCAGCAGATCGAGAATTCTGCGCTCTAAGTTGGTAGTAATGAAACAAGTGAAACACATGAGAGTGCAGAATCAACATTTTCTTTGACATTCAAATCGATTTTAACGTCGAACTGACTTGTAATTGATACTATTACCGAACTTTACGGTCACTTGTGTGGAAAAATACACTTTTCCCCACGGACTCATCAACGATCGTGGAATCGATCATTTTCGCTCTTCCCCACTAAGCCTCCAAAATCGTGTTTTTCGTGCGAGTGTGAGAGAAAGTATTTTCTTCAACACATGCGTATAAACCCAAGGGGTCTTGAGCGTGTAAAGTGGGCTGCACGCTGCAGTTTGTTGACCAGGGGAAAAACTGAGGAAAAAAACTCATAACAGGAGAAGAAACTCACAACACGGGAACAACTATGAATATGTTGCTATCTCGCCGAGATTTCAGCAGCTTTCACGGAGTTTCAGAAGATTGTTTCGGTATGATCTTATCATCACGAGCAGACTCATTTAGACAATTGAGAGGTTAGGTTCAATAACGGTGTACTTGCTTTTTGAGAAATCACTTGTTTTCCATTTATTTCGTACATAAATTCATGAGAAATAAATGGATAACAAGTGACTTCTGGAAATGCAAGTAAATCATTAGTGCAACAAACCGGTCCAATAATATTTTTAAATTATTATATTTTTATATTGGTATTTTTTACGCAGGCGGGGCTTTGCCCCCTACACTCCCATCAGGGCTCCAATCTGGACCCGTTGTACAACCGCACCTACGCGCATTCGCTTTCTAGCACCGTTCCAAAAAACTCCGAAATCCGCGTACATCGACGTGTTTCGAAGAGAATATTGTGTGCATTGCGAGATGAAGCAGGCGTATTTTATCTCGCGCTATGTTTGCCGCGCTCGATAAAGGACACCTGCTCTTGTAAAAACTTGGATAACCCTTAATTTTTTGTATAATATTTTAACCTCCTTCCCATGTCCCCTTTCAGTATTAGCTATGTCTAGTATTTTTTCTTCTTACCATAATCAATTGCATTTTTCTCAGCTACCTATTCCACTATAATGTTTTTCTTCTCACCAATTGGTACAGTTTTGGACCAATGAATTTCCACTTCCACGCCGAATTGTTTTCCAAAGAAGGCCTTTCTTCTGTTTTCTTTTGCCAGTAAGTTCAATTTATAGGCCTCTTATCACTACACTGTTTTTCCACGCACTTTTCTCCTGAGCTTCCAATTCTCTGTTTATTTCCAAAAAGTCTCTCTTGTTAGTGATTGACTTACTGATTTAAATTGATTTTTTCTTTCTATATTTATTTCATTTCCAATCTCCGATACTTTTGCGTCAACAGACTCTTCTATATCAGGGCTATTCTCTTTGTCTCTGATTCCAGATATAGTTTACAACTGTTTCCAAATCCCGATCAACTAATACTAAGTCAGGGAAATCAACATTGTCTTTCTTTTTCTCTATCATTTCCTCGTTCTGATTTACCCACTTTGTACTTATCGAATTTAGTAAATTTTCCGTATACTCTAGATAGTTAGATCTGCCCCTGGTTTTGGTGAAATCTTGGATAGATCTTCTATATTTTTGTTATTTTTACCAGCTCTGGATAATTTTTCGGTATTTGATGGCCTTCCTCTTTTCCCTCTTTTCGTTGCATTTGTCTTATTTCAATAAAGTTAGAATTTATAGAAAATGGAATGAGAAGGCATCAATTTTCGAGCCAATAGACACACTGATTGGAAGATATAAGTTTGATCTTGGAAAAATTAAAATTCTCTACAACGTCTCACTTAATGAACGCACTTTACAAAAATAAATATCGTACACTTACGACAAATGGATTTGCATGCCACGTTTTGCTCGGGAATGACGTCATGTGTTGACTAGATGAAATAACATCCTTATTGTTTCGAGATTCTTTCGATGCCCATAGCGTGTCTGTAATGAAAAATAAATTCTAATTCTATCAAAGACAAGTATTCAAATAATTTAAAAATAGCTTACCAAATGATCCACCGTTGTTTGCAGGAAATTGTATTTGTCTAAAGGGATTTGCCGAATTATTGATTGTGTTATCCGAAATTTGCATATTGTTATTAACTAAATTATTGGACGGTTGCCACAAATCGCCGGCCGAGAACGGATTTGAGATCACCTGAGATCCGTGATTGTTACATCCACCCCAAACTGAATTGGTAACTGACAAGAAAAACATATTTTTAATTTGATATTTCTGATTTGAAATGTTAAAAGACGTTTCATGAATGGAAAAAATGAATGAAAAATTCCCTGACTCTCAGGTTTTTCCTAGAATCACTTGACTTTCCCTGGCAAGTTTTGAAGTCCCTGATTTTCCAGAATTCCCTGACCTGTAGCAATCCTGCTATTATTATTATTAACTAACCATTCGAGTTATTGGTATTCCAGGGCGTTCCTGAAGTTGGATTGTCCTCTTTCAATTGCGCCTGTTTCATCATGCAATCTAAATCTTTCAAAGCAGCATACCGATCTTCTGATGGCGGCGAACTTACTCCGTTAAAATTGGGCGTTAAACATCCTGCCGATTGATCGAAACCTGTTACCGTATCTGAAAAAGCAAAATCTGTGTTCCCCTCTCAAATACAAAAAATTAAAACACAGGGTGGCCAAAAAACTTTATTTCAAGAATTCCCTGACGATTATTTGATTTCCCCGGACCAAAATATTTGAACAGTATAATTTTTATTTTTTGCAATTTTTATTTAAAACTTACTGCTATAAACTGTGTACTTGGCGAGTTTTTATAGTCCCTATCATAGAAATTCCCTATGAGTTTTTTTTTCATCCCCGATTTTTTCTGACCAACACAAAATTCACTGACCTTTCCAGGTTTTCCCTGACTAATTGCCACCCTAGAACTATTTCAAATGAATAAAACTTACTACTTTTAGGGGAATCAAAAATAGGATTGTTGTCAAAATTAGCAAAAGAAGGTTGTGGAACAACAATAGGCTGATTGAAATTCGTCGGCGTCGGAGAAAAATAAGGTTCAGGAACTTTGCTGAAGTCGGCGACAAAATCTGTCGGAAAAGAACTTATAGTTTCCAAATTTTTAGAATTTTGTCTTGCAATTTGAATGTTCGAATTTGAGTTTTCTGGGGGTGTTCCAGAATTAGGGACTCTTGGAAGGCTCTGATTTGAATCTCTGCACTGATTTTTCTGCTCGGAAGCGATGAACGGATTCAAATAGTATCTTTTCATCTCGTATTTCTCGCTCATCAAATCTTTCATTTTCTGCTCATCTTTCTTATTCAAATTTGGAATATTGCTATCCAGCTGCAACAATCCGAGCCAAATTTTCCGACAATATTCGTTTCCTCTTTCTTTTAGAAAATCAATTTCCTCCTGGGTAAATGTGGCCATCGAAATCGATTTCACCCTGTGTGGTGGCGTCAATCCTCGCCTGAAATAAAAAAAAGTTAAATTATTATCTTGTACCAAAAACCTTTAAGCTCAGGGATATAATGTAGGAATTGCGTTGAAAAATAAACAAGAAATTAAATATATCATCGAGCTTGACTTCTCTTTTTGATCCCTTAAAACGTGTGCCAAATGAAAATCCAATCCAATTGATCTCTTGAAAGCTATGTGACATACAAACAACGATAGACATAAACTATCGTAAAACCTATTTTTCCGGATTCAGAGGGTCCCGAAACGTGGTGATTTCATCAAATCCGTAAAAGTCGATTTTCACATAAAACCAATACCTTTGAATTATAATGACAATCTGAATAATATTCAAACGAAAAAAAGCTTCAACAATAGGAAGCCAACTCCCAAACAAGAAGATTAGTTATTTACCAGAAAAGACGAATTTTTCACAAAATAAATATATCTAAAACCAGATATTTCAATTTTCAGCAAACAAGATGCATTTTTGCTAAAGTACTTCAGGTTTCATTTAGGCAATTGAATTTTCAACTAAAAAAGAGAATTTTAAGAAATTTCTGTCGAAAGATATGAAGTTTTAAATAAAAAAAGATAAAGGTCAACAAAAGAGTTGAATTTTCAAATAAGAAAAAATTTTCAGTCAAATCGAAAAACGATTTCAACCGAACTGCTAAAGATTCAAGCCGAAAAGATGGATTCTCAAGAAAAAAGTTGAATCCTTAACCAAAACAGTATTATTTTAATCAGAAATGACGAATTTTCAGCGAAACCGTTGAACTTCCATCCCAGAAAGGATGACTTCTTAGGACACTTGTTCAATTTCAAACAAAATGAATAAACTCTCAACCGAATATTAAGATTTTTTAACTAAAAGATATGAATTCTCAAACAAAAAATACGAAATTCGACTTCAATTACGATCTTTGAACTCAGTCGTTCAAAATTATTCAAACGGGAAATCCCAGAACTGACAGGGAATTTTGTGATACTGGGAAAAACCGAGAAAGAATGAGTTTGTCCTCAGACCTGGAATTCCAAAAATCATAATAATAAAAATGTATCCATTCACTTGAAATATAAAAGCAGTTAACTAAGAGCTCCAAAGATTTGAAAATATTCTACAGATATCACATAGATTTCAATGTTTCCAGAAAAATTTCGGAAGATTTGAGAATTCTTTTAAACACTTTAAATATATCTCAGGAGATTGTTAAATATTTCAGAGAGGTTTGGATACAGACTATTTGTTTTTTTCATTAATTAACTTCTGATGTCTAGCAGAGCGATGGACAAGGGGTTGAAAGTAGAAGGTCTCTCAAATGTCATAAATATTCATATAAACCAGCAATTTTTTCCTGAAAAAAATTAAAATAACTAATAAAATATTAAAAACATAACTTGATAAAATCTTTCTTTCAATTTTAGGTAAAAAAGTGGCTCATTTAGGTTTGTTTTGAAAATGAAAACTTGTCGCCTGTAAAACATCTGCAACAGAATCAAAATTCCTTATGAAACATTATAAGAATACATTTCATAAAATGAATTCTGTAAATAAATACATACTTTGCAAATCCTGATTGAGGCTTTGGATTTTCCAGAAGCAAATACTCGAGGTTTTTAAGTAAATAAAATTACACAACAATCATGCATAATTATTGAGAGAAGACTGTTGATTCAGCAGAAACCATAAAAAAATGCAAAAACGCGTTTACGCAACTGACTGTTTTTCTCAATGAATAACAATTCATTATTACGAAAGATTAAAAGCTTTCCTCAAGTTCAAATATTGATGACTAATAAAAAAACTAATGAGCAATGCAATTCATTCGAAAATTCTTATCTTTTCATTCACCCCTTTTCATATCTCTAAATGTTAATCTCATGATTCATTCTTTTATGACACTAAAAATAACTGTAATTAAAAAAATTGGATTAAGAGGTTAAAGGTTCAACATTTTGTCGTTTTTAATCTAAATTGTTTGAAATGTCAACAAGCTTGAAGAGTATTAGGTTCAAATTTACATAACTCATAATTGTGTTATCTAAGAAAGAAAGACTCTTGAAACTTAATAGACTATGATTTTGCACACACTTGAATCGCAGTCTGAGTTTCATGCAATAAGAACTTACTCAATTCTCTTCTTTATTTTATATTTCGTGAGTTTGTCGTCTTTGCGTAGGCTCAGCTACTCCGTTAATTTAGAGTATTCATTAGGAACGATAAAAATGACCTAGAGGCTTCTAACAATTTAAAGGACCTGCTCTAATTTTTGTATCTTTTACAAGATAAAGTAAAGTGAAAAATAAATAGAAAGCATGGAGCTTTCTTTGTGATTGCCCATTTCCAGGAAGTAAATTCAAAAGAAAATGAGACTCACAGTATTCCGGAACAGGACATACAACAAAAGGATCCTATTGTCATGTTGACGTAAGAAGGTCCTCGTTGTCGGCAGTCGAAACATTCCTTGTTCCCCGGTTGCGAGACTAGTTCGCGTAACGATTTCAGGTTTTTCTCGTCTTGCTTTCTCTTTGCGGACGCCATGATTTACGTGTTTATTAAGAGCTAAATTAAAAATGACTTAGTTCAGTACTGAGTCCGTGCTCTCACTCGCCAAACTGAACTTTCGGAACGGTGTCAGCGAATTTCCCCCAAATACATTCACTTATCAGCAAAACAAGGACGGACAACCCTACTCTTTTCACAATTTTTCTACCAAAATTACATGCGCCGATTTTTTCGTCAAAATTTTTGACGTCGCAACTGCTGCGCTTGTACGGTTTGAACATGGAGAATAGGCATAGGGAGACCAATCTGTAATGTATGGACTTCATCGAAAACGGTCGGTTTTCTGTTGCCACTAACACGTACATATACGTGTGCAGTACATGAACATCCCGAGCGTGGCGTGCTAACCGCATTTG
>WSXT02100610.1:0-10149 GCA_011762715.2 Neuroterus valhalla
CAAAATACATAAGAATCACCCTTAATTTGCCTTGGACATATTATTGCAAACGGGAAGGTACCCAGCTCCCGTACTATAGAGGCGATAGTTGTCCCGGCATCGTTATCCTTCATCTGGGTTCCCTGTTCTGCCATTTGTGGGGCACTAAAAAATCCTTTATCATGTCGAACACTTTGAGCGCTTCGTCATGATCATCTAGGATCGGCATATACATATTTTTATTCGTTTTGCAGAACAACTCCATTTTATTCAGCATCCCTCCTATTTCAGATATCTCTTTTTCCAAGCCCCTCCTCCTTTTTAAGCCTTGCTTGTACTGCCTTGCTTGAGATTTCTGCTTCATTCTTTCCATCTACTCATTTGTTTCTCCAATTTCCAACTCCATACCAAACATCTTACACAAACTCCTTTCCAACGAGCTATTTTCTAACAAAAAAACTTGACTTCAATTTAAGCCCACGAGTAGCTTGGGAAGTATAGGGTCCAGCCCCGCAGAGGCTCACATGTAAAGGTAAGGTCTGAATACTCCAGGGTATTCCCTGATATTTTAAAGACATCGTTTAAGACACCACACCCTGGTGACACGCTGCCTCCAGTACAGTTGTCTACGCCCTGGCTCTAGGATTTTCCCTCTGAAATCATTCCTGAACCATTGATCGCGACTGCTTATTTGGTTGTGTAACCGTATTCAGTAAAAGCCCTCGACGCAAGGCACCTCTATCTGCAACCCGAGGACGCGCCTGGTAGCCTGGTCAAAGGCGGGCCGCCAACATTATGAAAACAGAGATGGTAATAAGGCACTCTTAGGGCTGCATTTTCTCCTTAGAAATACTTCGTTGCGTGAATGGGACATCCAGATAGTGTGTGCCATAGCTGTTGAGAATGTCTGTGACACGCTCTGCACATATCCAGATCATGTCAAGATGTACAAGTCCAGATACACATGTCTAGATGATTTTAGGAAAGCAATTATCTTAGGTCGAAAGAATTATCGAGCTGTTTGAGGAAGTTTTTGGCCTTTGCGTTGTTCACCTGCGCTTTTAGATGCAAGGAATCTAGATAGAGTAATGCACTGTAATGCTTGTTCTTCGTCCATAAAATCACCCCAAAAGAATAGTGTTGAACAGGGACATCCTCCTTCATTGATGTTATGTAGTGAATGCGGCTCTCACGCACACCCAGGTATTTAGAGATCTCGTCGGCGCCAAGGTGTCAAAAAGCACTCATGTCTTCAAGCTCAGGGTCCTTGCAAACGTGTGCAAATCGTCCACGCTTTAGATTAAGGGAGGAAATAGGTTAGGGAAGGAGTTTTTGTAACGATATTCGTGATTTTTTTTGTCGATGAAAGAATAAATGTAATTTATTTATACTCTGTGGACATTTTGTACATATATTCAAGAAGAAATTGTGAAATTTTCAAATTTTTATATTGAGAAACATGGAAGATATCGGCTGCTGCCCATAAAGCGTCACAATTGGAACTCAGTGCTTGTGTACATTCTGGAGGCCACAGTTTTTATCCGAAATCAAGATGGTTCAAAATTTAACTTCAGCACATATATAGTCTCTATTTGAACCTTATTGAAAAAAAAAATTAAAATTTAATTTTTGATGGGTGCGTAAACAGGAGACATTGATTTTTGGACTTTTTTCAAAACTTTTCTTGCGCCTAAAAAATACTCAAAACAATAATAGAACTACGGATTGAGGTTCAAATAGAAGGTAATGATATAAAGTATCTGATAAGTATGAGAATGATTGATCCAAAACTTTTTGAGCTAAATTGTACACAAATCTTAAAAAAGTCGTTTCGAGAAAAACGCGTTTGAAAAAAGATTGTCAGGACGGTAATAACATTATTTTGAGGCCATGTTAAATCGATAATTTGAGTCTTGTGACCCATGGCCTTAATCACTAACTGGTTAGTTAGCGATTCCAGAACCATATAGTTATCCTATTTCTTGTTCAAAAATTTAGACGAATTATAACACCGGAACAAATTGAAATTTTTCATTGAAACTTTGGAAAAATATTCTTCGATAGTTTTACTAACAATTCATGAAATAGAAAAAAATTCGATTTTTTTCAAGCGTCTAAACCTATTTCCCACCTTAATCTTGTCACAATTGTGCAATTCATAGTTAATGCCGATTTCTCGTGGGTATTCCTCGACGACACACAGAGCTTTCTTCATATGCTGTTTTCCAGAAATATAGATCTTCGAGTCATCTATTAAAAATCTATGAGTGACCTCATGCTCACGAATGTTGGTTCCGTTGCGAAGGTATCCAGGAGAATCGCGTTGTGCGAAAAACACTGATGCATCCCACTATATGTGAGTAAATCTTCAAGCTTTCCAAACAGACAGATGATAGGTACATGGGAAGTTGATTCGAAAGCTTTCGGTTAATCACTCTAGGCCATCGACAGATTGCGTTCGTAGCATGCAGCGTCTATGCAGACACTTTTGTCGATCGGCAGGTTCTCCCGACAGGCTGCTGCGCATCTTCTGGATCGACGTTGTTCGTAAATCTCTCTCTATACAGGCTTAATCATTTGAACAATCCTGTCATTCAGAGCGGCTCCGAAAGCCGTAAGGCTTTCAAAGCCGTATTTTCGTAAGTGCGTTATCGTGAATGAAATGAAAACTGTTTGTCTTATCGAAAAAAAGTCTACAGTAAATTTGTAGATTTTCTTAAGGGGAACAATTTTAGTACTCTCATGCAGAAACTATGCATCTTATGAAAAAGTAGTTGCAAGAGATTTTTTTAGGTCTTTTCAGAATGAATAATTTTGGTTCTCAATATTCTTTTTCACCCTGCATAGTTTGAGCGGGAATGTGCATTTTTTATTTTTCGTAAAGCTACTTCAATGGATAAAACCTAGACCATTGGTCAAACATAGCTGGTTAACGAACTCGTCTTACCGAAAGTTATTCAGTCTACAGATTACAGACACTTCTGTTAAAATCATTTTTTCTGATCCAGGGGGCTCAAAACGTGGGGATTTAATTGAATCCGCAAAAGGCAATTTTCGCATAAAACCAGTATCTTCTCATTCAGAATGAGAATGCAATAGAGTTCGGCATTCGTGCCCTTTGGTTTCGTGTTAGAGGTCCGTTCCGCTAGCACCTCCACAATTAAATATTATTATTTACATTATGTCTGAATTTGGGGCTATTTTCGGGATCCAGTGTTGATTTTTGAGCTTTTTTATATTTCTCAAAAAACAGACATTTGGGTAGTGGTGCTGGCACCAGCACCTCTGCTTGAAAATATCTTACAAATTTGAAAAATAAAACCCACCAGAATTTTTAGCTTTTTTAGGCTCTTTGGAAGTGACAAAATTAACTTTATTTCACGAAAAGTACCCCCATCACAAAAAAAACTACCCTGTCACGAAATAACTACCCTTAAAATAGAATATGCACCCTACCCAATTATCAGCATTCAAACTAGAGCAAATTTGACAAATTTGAAAGTTAGAACAGTAGAATTTCGGGCTTTTTTCGGGCTCTTTGAAAGTACGAATATTAATTTTCCTAAAAACACCCCTATGACATAAAAACTAGCTTCAAAATAAAATATGTTCTCAACCTAAATATGAGTGAATCAGAATTAAGGGCTATTTCTGAACTTTGTTTGGGTATCAATGCCGATTTCCGGTCTCTTTTATTTTTCTCGAAAGATCGACATTATCTGGCGCCAGCACCTTCACCAGAGGAGATGTGACGAATTTGAGAAATGAGATGCACCTCTCAACGAATGCGAAAATCGATTTCTCGAGAAACATCCCTGTTACCTAAAACGTATCCGAAGAGATATATTCAGTATTCTTATGTGTATTTAGACAAATTTCTGGTTATTTTTCAGCGTTGAAATAACAAAAATGCACAAAATTTGTTTTCTGAAAACAAACTATTTACACTAGAGCCTATTACCAGTTTGAAAAGTTAGATAATAAACTGAGAAATGCAAGTCAGAACTTTATATTCTTTTTAGGCATCACAAGAACAGCAAAATGATGAAAAAAAGAACTACTCCATCATATCTAACGTACCCCATCCCAGCTGTCTCTTACTAGAAGAGGCAATATATTTAGAATTAGAAATAATGACACTAGCCACTTTTGCAAGACACTCGTAGATATCCCTGACTCCAAAGTTATAAGGATCAACCTCAAAAAAATGGCTACTAGATGTGTCCTACCCTACAGAATAAATCAAAAGCCTCGAAAAACCACCCCTACCCAATTTAACGGAACTTACCTCAGCTGTCTCCAACTGAAAGTTCGAAAAACCAATCCTTAGGAACCTAATGAAATAAGCCGACATCGCAAGACTATATCAGATACCCAAAACCCCACAGATATTTCCCCAAATCTGTGGGAGGTGAAATCGTACTATTTTTTTACAAGTTTTCCCGGGCCGTCTTGCCAACGAGGGAAATTTTAGGCAGGACAATCCTTGAGGGGAAAATATTCGCAGGAGCAGTGTATACTAATATACTATCGTTGAGAAGACTCAGTGAAAGGGTTTGAATCAAAATTTTTCTAGTGGTTTTAAGTGAAAGTAGCGAGGGAATATTTTAATAAAAATGCTGTAAATATTTTTTGATTGATGCTCAATAGAATCCAAGGTTTGTAATAGGCCAAATGTTCAGGCGAATGCGAGCGTTTCAAGTAAAAAAATCCGGCTGCCGACGGTAGGGGCTCTAGAGATTAAAAATCCCAGGGGTTTGTGTACGTCAGGCATTGCTTGGAGGCTTGTTATGAGAGTTGGGGAAATTGGGGGTTTCGGGAAGGGATTTGAGTTGAACGGGTTAATGTCTAAGGAACTCCTGTGAGAGGAGGGGGGGGGGGGGATTGATATTCAAAAACCCGGAAAGGGTATGCATGGAGTAGAAAATCCAATAATATGCTTAATACTAGAGAAATAGAGGAATTTTTGAACCTGAAAGACGAATTTCTATCAAAACAGTTGAATTTTCATTCAAATCAGATTTTTTAGACAAGGAAGAAAAAATAGTAACCAAATCATCAAGTTTTCAAGCGAATAAGTGAAAATATAAATTCCTGTTAAAAAAGTTTATGTTCGAAGGAATACCTAATCCCCAACCGAAACAGATTAATTTCCTATCAAACAACTGCATTAACAATCCAAAAATTGGAATTTATACAGGAATAAATGGGGGTTTAGAATAGAGACGAATTTGGAACAAAATAATTTAATTCTCAACCAAAATGGTTTACTCTTATACAATCAGATAAACTTTCAACCGAAAAAATACATATTCAACCAAAAATTATGAAATTTCTACCGTAGAAAAGAAACCTTTCAATTTGAAATACAAATGTTCAACAAATAAGTTGGATGTTCAAGCAGTCACAGGACAAAAATATAATATTCAATCCAATCTAATGTATCAGAAGGCGATCTATCTGCACAGTCCGAAACAACTTGGAACACTGAAACTTTTTCACAGTAAAAATTTCAAAACAAAAGCATAAGACGGTTAGTTTACATTCTTCATTACTAAAAGGAACTAAACAAAATAAGAGATAAAACAGCTTTCACAGCACAAATTTTCCTATGTTAATTTATTTGTAATTCACTGGAAACAACGAAATATCCTTAAGTATAAAGCAGTCGATTTGCTATTAGATAAAGGAAAAGGTAGCCTTTCTTAATGTTTAATTTTTGAAGAGACAAGTCCTCTGTAGGAGGAGTGAACGGGCCAGAGTACCAACATTGAGAAGCGCTTGAATTTGCTTACGACGCAACATATACGGCGTCACCTGTTTTCTTACAAAATCGATATTTCCGTCAATTTCCGATGAATCGACCTAAAAATTTCCAGAAATATTCCTCCGATATTACCGAACAAATGCTTGAAACTAAGAAAACATGCTTACCGTCAGGTCTCCATTTGCAATTAATTATTATTGAACAATTGGCATTTTTTACTGGTTTCTCCACATTGTAGGCATCGCTAGAGTATAATGCATGCGTATACCAAATTTCAAAAAGTTTCAATGATATTTGTCTTTATGTTTCAAAAAATAATTGAATTTGGCAACATTCTTTTATCACTTTTTCATCTCGATCATCAAAAATGTAAACCGGATTGAAAAACTCTGAATGGAAAAAAGTTTCATCTTGTCATTATCTACAAGCGCGTATTTTTTTTAATTTAATTTTTTGAATTCCGAAATCTCGATATCACAAGCTGTTTGGACAATACTTTTCAGCGTTTTCGAGCGCTCGAACCCTTTCCGTTTCCGCACGCTCAATTATTGGTAATTGACTATTTTTGCAGTTTATGAATGAACTTCAGATTTCATTAGTTCTTGATCTTCCGTGTTAGGAATTTTCAAGTACTAAAGTTTATCCATCACAAATCACATTGTTTTGAAATTATCCTTTATAATAATTTGATTTGAAGGGTCTCAATAGGGGTAAGCTTGATACAAAATTACGAAGCTATGCTTTGATCATTCATATTCTTGATTTTACAAGTTCTTTCTTTCTTAACAGTTAATGAAATAGCCATTGATTCTCGTTATGCGTGCTTTGTTATATTTTTTTGTGATTTTCATAAATATACATGAAAATCAAAAAAATAAATTTGAATCTGTTATGAAGGCTTCAATGATATTAAAAAACTGACCTATTTCATATTGTACCCTTTTGAAAATGACACTAAAAATATTTGCCTGTATACATGTACGTATTGGGATGGTATTCACCAACTATTTGCATTTACATAGATTTGAACTATTGACAAATTTTCGTATTTCCCAATGAGGAGGGGAAAAAGATATAACACTAACCTTATGTTTGATTCTGAACTTCTACTTCATCCTTTTTCATTAGATATAAGGAAAATTGAATTCTGAAAAAAATTATAATATTCAAGGAAAATTTAATATCGTCTTGCATTTGGAAAAAAATCAACAAAAGATGCTTTGTTTACTTTTATACACCCTTTCTCACGAAAATAATAAGATGAAAATAAGAGTAATAATCTTAATGTTGCAAGGAAAAAAGTATGTTACTAGTTTGTTTTTCATTTCAAATTTTCTCTTATTACACTCATTCCGTTATTACACTCACCCCTATCAAACCCAAATGTAGTTTTTTTCTTTCTGAAGGGTGAATTTGATGAGGATATCATTTTTTGATCTTCGAAAAATTTGTCGAATCAAATTTTATTTCTTTTGGAATTGAAAATTTGAATTATATTTTTTTTACCATCCATGATTTTCAGAAGCTTTGAACTGAAAACATTAGATTCGGTTTTCCATTTCAAAAATTGTCAACTTCCGATTGCTCCTCATAAAAAATTATAGAAATTCAGGAGTTTTGAATGTTCGATTATCAAATTTTATCCGCTATTATTCATAAATTATTATTTTTGGATTCCTCTAAATCCTAAATGACCAAATTTTGGAAATTCCAATTTAAAACTACTCAATTTTGAATGCCTAGAATGCCAAATTATATAATTTTTCCAGTTTTGGCTAAAGCTAGCTGCGATGGGTTTCGCTAAATTTGATAGAGGTTGTTCCTTGCGATTGCTGAATGCCACTGAGGGGTTGGGTTTATAAACTTAAGTTTTTCAGAGGTGACTGGTATGATTATTCTTGAATATAATCGTTTTTGGACGTTTTTTTATGGAGACTGCTGAGAGGAGTCGAGCCTAATCGGGCAGCGGTTGTGTTTTGGGTTTTTTGATTATTTATTTTGGGTTAGGAGCATCTTGTAGCATTTCCCGGAGTTGACCGGTGTGATTTGAAAAAATAAGGTTTTAGACGTTTTAGTTAGAGGCAGCTGTGATGAGTGACGCTAAGTGATGTAGGGGGCATTTCTTGGGGTTGTTCCTTCTAACTGTGGGATTAGGGATATATACGAGAGTCTTGCAGAAGTGAGTGTCATTTTTCAAAATTGTAAATCTTTGGGATTTCTTACTTAAAGACAGCTGGAATGGGTCACGTTAGATGTGATTTTTTTGCTGTTCTTGTGATGCCCGAAAAGAATGTAAAGTTCTGACTTGCATTTTTTGGCTGATTAGAAGGTTTTATTGTAATAAATTTTTTTCCAGGAAACAAATTTTGTGATCGATTTTGTGCGTTTTGGTTATTTTGGGTAGTAAAAAAAACAAGAGTTTGGCTGTACTTGCACCTAAGAATAGTGCATATTTTCCTTAATGTAGTTTTTAGGTAATAGTAGTGTTGCGCTTTTTAAGAGCCCAAAAAAAGCCAAAAATTCTGGTGAGTTTTACTTTTCGAATTCGTCAAATTTGCTCTCGCGGACGTGCTGGCAGCCAACACCTCTATAGAATGTCGGTTTTTTCAGAAAAATAAAAGAGCCCGAAAAATGTGAATTAGTGTTCATAAAAAGACCAAAAATAGCCCTCAATTCTGATATGCTCATATTTAGGTATAGTGCATATTTCATTTTGAGGGTAGTTTTTATATGATAGGGGAGTTTTTAGAAAAATGTATTTTTGTACTTTTGAAGAGCCTAATATTCTGATGCGTTTTATTTTTCAAATTTGTCAAATCTGCTCTTAGAGAGCTGTTGGCGCCAGCACCGTTACCCAGTTGTCGGTTCTTCAAGAAAAAAAGGGCCCAAAAATCGACATTGGTCCCCAAAAAATTGGCCAAAATGCAGACATAAGCGAAATACTAATATCCCATTGTAGAGGTGCTAGCTGAACGGACCTTCGTGGTGCCCATTCCCACTTGAACGGGCATTGCTGCCTTCGCGAATTTCCATCGAGAAAAAAAAACTATTTCTCTACTCAGCTGTGCATACTGCTCATACCACTCAGGCGGACCTAAATCATCATAACTATCTTCGAAATACTTACTTTAGCCTGCGCTGAATCTTGTGAGCTTTCTCGGAAACAAGTTTAATTTTAACCTTTAAAGGAACGCAGGATCTAACCATTCCTCCAGGAAGATGCTTAAGAGACGTGGTGAATTTTCTGGAGAAGTCTTCACAATTGCTACTGCTCCCTTGGAAGAGTTTGCGCCGAAATCCCTTCAAAGAATATAATATTTCGATCCACTAAGTCCATAGTGAATCCTAGAAATCCTTAATTATGTAATTTCTTCACATATTCAATACCACAATTTATAATAGTATTAAAAAGTCCCATTGATGAGAAAAGAACTTATTGAAATTCGAGGAAATTTTTCGCTCCGTCTTAGTTTATTTTGAACGTAAAATTATACTAATGAATGGATAGAATAACACTTCTTGTAAATCGAATTCCTCAAATTCTCTTCAAAAACTTTTCTTTTATAGTTCAACCGGAACGTCTTGTATCCGCAGCGCGTGGTAGAAAACGCATGGTTCCATATAAACCTCGGTCCACGCCAATAAAACGAGGGAGACGGGCATCGGGGACAAACGATATGCCACTCATGCCGCCTCCTGATTCAAACTCTCCACAACAGTTGAGATTCAATGAACCTGTCGAAAAACCGGATGCCAATATGGCCCTCAAGTACACGTTTGGTGTCAATGCTTGGAGACATTGGGTAATTATATTTAAAATCAATTTCTTCACACATAAAAAGCTATTGTATTTAGCCTCATAATAGCATCAAATTTAAAATGAAGTCTTTGTTGCTCAATAGCAGTCATAATGTGTTTTTAGAAACAATATGGATGAGCACTCCTAATATAATAATATTGGCTAGTGTTTCGTTTGACAAAATCTACTCGAAAAATTTGTTTATGAAATTTTTAATTTTCATGAGAATTTCAGCTTCTTAAATGGATCTTGCATTAACCCATAAACATAAATTTCACTTTTTTTTTTCGCAGAAAAATGAATTTGTCAGGCAAAAAGGTACTAATTCTGACATTTATTTTCTACCCTGATCTAAGTTGGTAGCACTGTTGACAGTATTTGAAAGATAATTATTCTATAAATGATTTTCTCTTTCCCTATTACGTTTTGAATTATTCATCTTCTTATCTTATTGACTTAGGGGCCGTACTTAAATTACGCGAGACGTTTCTTATCCATTTTTGACCTCCCCCTTCCCCTATGTAAGATTCGGTACCCCCCCCCCCCCCTTCCCCCCCCCCCCCCAAACTTTCGCCAAAACCAAAAACTTTCCAAATTCCCTACC